>JBBBDQ010000185.1:0-45000 GCA_037127315.1 Ascarosepion bandense
ACACAAATAACAAACTATATCAAATAAAACCCATCACTGTACCAGACACTCCAGAAAAGTCACACTTATAAAAATCCCATCCTGTTGGCTAGGCCTTCAGAGTACACTAAACTGCACCTCTGTTGAGGAGTTACCCAGCCCCCACACAATAAAGTGTCCTGTGTTTGATGATAAACTGCACCTGGCAGCAAAGCTTCTAATTGGGAACTTTTGAGAAGCATCAAACCAACTCTTAATTTCTGTTGTTCCCAGGTCCACCCTGACCCAGTGTGGTAGCACCTGTTAGGGTCCTAGTTATGGGCAAATAGTCACCACCCCAAACTGGGATCAAAACACTATGAAAGTATAAAAATAGATTTTTGTTGTGAAAATTCCAGCAGTACTTCTTTGGAGAAGAGAATCTATTGTAAAAATCAGCATTCAAATAGCCCATTGAGGTTGATATGCTTTCAAACAAAACAAACTGAACCTTACAAGAAACAAAATCAGACATACTCAGGTTAACCCACTCCTTTCCCCTAAAAAATGAAGACCCTCCCAAATGGCCCAACTATCAAGAAGTACTCACTATCATTAATTTTTTAATCAACTGCAAAGAATTGGCAGCTTTATGAAAATGCTTCTACAATGTACCCAACCTTAGGACCCTTTTTGAGTGTGTCTAACCTAAGGTTATTCTAGAATTCTTAAAAGTAATCGAATAAACACATGGCTCCAAAATGCAACTAAAACCGAATTACATCTACACTCTTATTTTATAAATCCTTGTAAAAGAATTTCTGTAAAATAAAAACAAATCTTAAAACTATCTGGTTCAGTGCCAAATGACCCTTGGGGTTGGTGTGTTGGTAGAATAACGCATCTAGATCTAAAAATCATTCAGACTAATATACTGATCTTTGTTAATATTACCATAAAATTTCAACTTAATGGAATAAAGTGTTGGTTTCTGAATTTTTTTAGCACAGTAATTGTGTGTTCAGTTCAAAGATGGGATACAGTTGTAGATGAAATGAAGTGTTCAGTTCAAAGATGGGATACAGTTGTAGATGAAATGAAGTGTTCAGTTCAAAGATGGGATACAGTTGTAGATGAAATGAAGTGTTCAGTTCAAAGATGGGATACAGTTGTAGATGAAATGAAGTGTTCAGTTCAAAGATGGGATACAGTTGTAGATGAAATGAAGTGTTCAGTTCAAAGATGGGATACAGTTGTAGATGAAATGAAGTGTTCAGTTCAAAGATGGGATACAGTTGTAGATGAAATGAAGTGTTCAGTTCAAAGATGGGATACAGTTGTAGATGAAATGAAGTGTTCAGTTCAAAGATGGGATACAGTTGTAGATGAAATGAAGTGTTCAGTTCAAAGCTGGGATACAGTTGTAGATGAAAATGAAGTGTTCAGTTCAAAGCTGGGATACAGTTGTAGATGAAATGAAGTGTTCAGTTCAAAGATGGGATACAGTTGTAGATGAAATGAAGTGTTCAGTTCAAAGATGGGATACAGTTGTAGATGAAATGAAGTGTTCAGTTCAAAGATGGGATACAGTTGTAGATGAAATGAAGTGTTCAGTTCAAAGATGGGATACAGTTGTAGATGAAATGAAGTGTTCAGTTCAAAGATGGGATACAGTTGTAGATGAAATGAAGTGTTCAGTTCAAAGATGGGATACAGTTGTAGATGAAATGAAGTGTTCAGTTCAAAGATGGGATACAGTTGTAGATGAAATGAAGTGTTCAGTTCAAAGATGGGATACAGTTGTAGATGAAATGAAGTGTTCAGTTCAAAGATGGGATACAGTTGTAGATGAAATGAAGTGTTCAGTTCAAAGATGGGATTCAGTTGTAGATGAAATGAAGTGTTCAGTTCAAAGATGGGATACAGTTGTAGATGAAAATGAAGTGTTCAGTTCAAAGATGGGATACAGTTGTAGATGAAATGAAGTGTTCAGTTCAAAGATGGGATACAGTTGTAGATGAAATGAAGTGTTCAGTTCAAAGATGGGATACAGTTGTAGATGAAATGAAGTGTTCAGTTCAAAGATGGGATACAGTTGTAGATGAAATGAAGTGTTCAGCTCAAAGCTGGGATACAGTTGTAGATGAAATGAAGTAAACAGTTCAAAGATGGGATACAGTTGTAGATGAAATGAAGTGTTCAGTTCAAAGCTGGGATACAGTTGTAGATGAAATGAAGTGTTCAGTTCAAAGCTGGGATACAGTTGTAGATGAAATGAAGTGTTCAGTTCAAAGCTGGGATACAGTTGTAGATGAAATGAAGTGTTCAGTTCAAAGCTGGGATACAGTTGTAGATGAAATGAAGTGTTCAGTTCAAAGCTGGGATACAGTTGTAGATGAAATGAAGTGTTCAGTTCAAAGCTGGGATACAGTTGTAGATGAAATGAAGTGTTCAGTTCAAAGCTGGGATACAGTTGTAGATGAAATGAAGTGTTCAGTTCAAAGATGGATACAGTTGTAGATGAAATGAAGTGTTCAGTTCAAAGATGGGATACAGTTGTAGATGAAATGAAGTGTTCAGTTCAAAGATGGGATACAGTTGTAGATGAAATGAAGTGTTCAGTTCAAAGCTGGGATACAGTTGTAGATGAAATGAAGTGTTCAGTTCAAAGCTGGGATACAGTTGTAGATGAAATGAAGTGTTCAGTTCAAAGCTGGGATACAGTTGTAGATGAAATGAAGTGTTCAGTTCAAAGCTGGGATACAGTTGTAGATGAAATGAAGTGTTCAGTTCAAAGCTGGGATACAGTTGTAGATGAAATGAAGTGTTCAGTTCAAAGTTGACAGCAGTTGTAGATGAAATGAAGTGTTCAGTTCAAAGCTGGGATACAGTTGTAGATGAAATGAAGTGTTCAGTTCAAAGCTGGGATAGCAGTTGTAGATGAAATGAAGTGTTCAGTTCAAAGATGGGATTCAGTTGTAGATGAAATGAAGTGTTCAGTTCAAAGATGGGATGTTGTAGATGAAATGAAGTGTTCAGTTTAAAATTTCCTGAAGGTTACTCATCAACAGACCCTTGAAAAAGGCAGAAGAACATGTAGCGTGGGGGTGCGTGTTCCTTGAACGTTGGGAGTCACCAGTGTAGCGTAGGGAGCTGATTAATGTTTCTTTAAATTGGCCTTGTGTCAGACCTAACCGAACTCCCTACAGCTTACAAGTTTTATGCAGAAATATCATGAGAAGGTTGGTTGTTGGCAGGTTAGAATATGTGGAATTGTGTGGAATAGCTTAAGAAGAATAAAATATACATTTTGCATTTTAAAATAGAAATTTATTAAAACGAGGAATAACAAGTTGTTGAAGTTAATGTTCAATTAGAAACATTAAGAGGTTAAGGGTAGAGTTTGTACAAAATGTTTGAGTAGTAATTGTTGAAATAGATAAGGAGGAAGGGAAAAAGGACAATGTCTCTTGAAGTGGAAGTTACATTTTAGATGTGTGTCTCTTTCTTTCTCTGCTCCCATATCTGACTCTTGACTGACTTGAGGTCATTTATATAGTTCTTTTGAATTTCACACTGGATCACAAGTCCTTCCAAGTTTTGGTCAAAAGTCATTTTAACACCTAAATCTGGTCAATCCTTTTTTTTCTATTTGGGAAAACCAGGATTTCACACATTGTTGTGAATTTTTGTAAAAGTGAAGAAGAGTTGATTTAATTTCTTATCTGCTACAAACACAATGGCTGTATTGTGATTATAACAATAAAGATGAGGACAACAGTCTGAATGTATATAACAATAACAACAACAATAGAAGTAAACAAAAAAGGCAGCTTCTTATTTTCAGTTTTGTTTGCAATATGTCACCTTATTTTCTTTTTCTGTATTTGAAAATTCAAAATTATTAATGAATTTTCTTAATTCTTTTAGGTTTATTCCTTTCATTGGTTCCTACACACAAGCACCATTTCTGAAATGGTTGGAACAACAAAAAAATAAACTTCACAATCCAGACCCTAAAGTCAGTGAGGTAAGCCAGGTGATAAATTTAAAAAAAAAAAAGAAGTTTTGGGAATAGAAGAATTATTCTCTTTGGAACATTTTGTAGGTTTTTATTAAACACATTCAAATCTGGCACAGGATCACAAAAATAGAGCATCAATTGAATATCTGACTCAAGAATATTATTAGTTGGAAATAACTTGCAAAACCTCTCTCTTGCAAAGTTTAGCACACAAGATTCCAGTGTGTGTGTGTGTGTGTGTGTGTGTGTGTATATATATATATATATATATATATAAAATCATTCATCAACAAACAGTCCTGTTTTGCTCTATCACAGCTCATCAGTACGGTTAGACATTTGATTGCTATATATAATTAGTTTTATGTCATAATGAAATTAGATCAGTACACTGTTGTATTAAAAAGTGTTCAATACAATTATATTGTAGAACTTTTGAATGTTTTTCATTTGGAAATGAATTATTTCCACAACCCAGGTTTCTACCATCTGGTGTCTTCAGATAATTTACAGTAATTGATTTTATCATTTTTCAAACTCTTGAACAGTTTTTTTTACAAATGTGCAACTGAAATTTTCAAACAAGCAAAAAACTTTTCAAAATTAGGGAGGAGTTATTTAAGGATCTCAGAACACTTTTCATTCATGTTTGTATGATCCTATTTATGGATATGATTACATTTGGACATAATTTCTAATTTTTCATTTAGTAATTTTTTTTGAATACCGAAAGGTTGAAATCTAGGTTGTGGAAATAACGCATTTTCAAATGAAATATACATACATACATACATATATATATATTAGAAAGATCAGTTAATTATTCTGTTATGGTTTTAACCTTTCAGTACCGTTAGGCATTAGAAATTAATTATTTATCTAAACTTATTTATAAATGGAACTTTGTGTGTGTCCGTTACCTATAGACTCTGAAACGGCTGAACCGATTTTCTTGAAAATTTACACTGTTGTACTATAAGCATCTGCGAGTGTTCTTAGGTTTTGTATCGAGGTACCCCCGATAAATATCGATAATCGAAAAAATCGGGTTATAGAAGAAGTAGTCTGATTTTAATCAAATTTGATACACTCATAAACAAAGACATAAGAAACGATATTCAGAAGTTTCAACGTTGCAGTTCTTACAATAGTGCAGAAAATCGATTATATATATATATATAAAAGGCAAGATGTTTGTGTGTGTGTGCCTGTTTATCTGTCTGTATGTCCTTTATACAAATCCACAATTTTTATCTGATTCTCACCAAACTTCACACAAATATTCTTTAAGTTGAGTCTGAGCTCCAGAACCATGGATTTGTTTTAAAGCTTTCATTACACCCGAGCAACGCCAGGCTATACTGCTAGTTGAACATAAGTAGACACAATATGTCTATATTATTCAATTATATATAAGTGAATAATATAGATATATTGTCTTATTTTTATACTGTTCCTTTCCAGAAACCTAAAATTTTAGAGGAAATTCTTGAGGTTCTCTGTCAAAATCGATCAACATTCAATAAAATTTATTATGAATATGGCAACAACATATTAAAGTGCTTATAACATTTAATGCCATTTTGCCTTTCTACCAATTTCTGGGTAGCTTTCTTATATTGAATTGCTTGTTCTTTAAAAGATTCCATAACTGCAGTGGATAATTTTAAAAAAATCTAAAACAACTACGACAGTGTGTTCATGGATCTTTTAAAAAAATCACAACGGAATGCAGATTTTGTTGCAGTCACAGTAAGTTTGTCTTTGGAATTTACCCTTAGAAAAGGTAGAAAGTACCAGGATTAAACAAAACTATGGTGCCTTCCTTGATGAATTTCATCTAAACATCAAGAAACTGATTAGACAACTGGAAAGGATGAGTATGAGAATAAGTGGACAATATGTCTGTTATTAAATGAAACATGTCTGAATGATATGCTCCCAATATATATATATATATATATATATATATATATATATATATATATAATTTAAACTTATTTATAAATGGAACTTTGTGTGTGTGTGTCCGTTACGTATAGAGTCCCAAATGGCTGAACCGATTTTCTTAAAAATTTACACAGTTGTATTATAAGCGTCTGCAAGTGTTCTTAGCTAGGCTTTGTGTCGAGGTACCTCCAATAAATATTGATAATTGAAAAATCGGGTTATAGGAGTGGTCTGATTTTAATCAAATTTGATACATTCATAGACAAAGACATAAGAAACGATATTCAGAAGTTTCAAGGTTGCAGTTCTTAGAATAGTGCAGAAAATTTGATATTGATACCAGGAAATCAAAATTTGACTTACATCCATTCATTTTTCTTTCAGTCTACGTTTTCGCTTTAACTGGAAGCAACCATTGCTTTTTAGTCTTTTGTGCCAACGTCCAATGTGTTTTGGGTGTACAGTTTTCATAATGTCATTTAATTTCTTTTCCTTGTTTTTCACGTGTTATTTAATCTCCCCCATTGTGATAATAGAAGATCTGCCATGAAAGATGAAATGTAAGAACCTGGATGTTGATTTACTGTGCATGATTTAGTAATCAAAGCACTTTCTATACATAAAGGATGAAATGGTTAACACAATAAGGTTTTCTGCTGTGTTATAGATATTGTTTTCCCACATATATATAATGTCTATTTTTAATTTTTAATGTTATCTTTACTGGTTAGTTGTATTTAAGTAGATGCCCTGTTTTTTTTTGTTTTTTATTATTATTATTATTATTATTATTATTATTAAACAGTAATATTTAATGTAAACAAAGACAATTTATGAAATTTTTATGAAATCCCTTACAAAATGGATTAATTATGACTTCAGCGGACAAGGTTGAATGTTTTGCTCGCAGATTCTCCACCAATTTGAGACTGGATTCGTCTGGAGTATCTACACCCGACTTCCCACCTAGAACTGAGGCCGAACTGAATGACCTCTTCTTTACCCCCTTTCTGATCTCTAAGATAATCTCAAAGCTTGATGCTCATAAAGCGACCGGAAGGGACGGAATCCCAATTATAGTTTTGAAGAAATGTGCCCCTGAACTCTCCTCTAACCTCTTTAAGCTCTACAACTACTTCCTATCTACTTCCTGCTTTCCTGCCTGTTGGAAGTCTTCCTCTGTAGTTCTTATACTTAAGAATTCTGGAGAACCCTTGAACCCCGCTAATTATTGCCCTATCAGCCTCCTACCGATCTTTGGCAAAGTGTTCAAAGCCATTATAAACGCCTAGGTGGTTCAGCATTTCACAACCCACAGACTTCTCGGACAACCAGTATGGTTTCCGCTTCACTAGGTTTACTGATGATATGCTAACGGCCATCGCTGAGTATATATACCTGCCCCTGCACAGTGAACCAACCTTCTTAGCAGCGGATTTAGCAATAGATTCAATGTAGTCATTCCACCTGAGGTCTGCTGAGAGTGTGAGGCCAAGGAGGTGCAGTGTTTTACTCTTAGAGAGGTAAGCCTGTTCCATGCTAACGGGGTGTATGAGTGATTGTCTATGATGGTTAATAGAGAGCAGCTTCGTTTTGGAAGCATTAAATTTTGAGCCATTTCTTACCCCAGTCCACCACGGATTGAAGGTCCTTCTAGAGCTCAGCAGCAAGGTTTGCTTTGTCAACCTCAGCAGATTTTTGATCAAGGCGTGAGTAAATGATGGTGTTGTCAACGTACATGCCTACTTGGGATCTTATTATGTCGGGGAGATAGTTAATGTAGATCAGAAAGAGTGTAGGACCTAGAATGGAGCCTTGCAGGATACTCGTGTTCGTATGGTAGTTTTGGGAGGCATGTCCGTTTATTACTACTTTCATTGTGCGATTAGAGAGGAATGACTGGTTGTCCAGTTACACCATAGCTCCACAGCTTGCGTAGAAGGCCAGCATGCCAGACTCTGTCAAACGCCTTGGAAATATCCAGGGCAACAGTTCGAGCTTTGCCATTTTTGTCAAGAGCCCGGTATATATACTCAGTGATAGCCATTAGCATATCAGCAGTAGTCCTAGTTTGTTCAGTATTATTATTAAAAGGTTTTCACATGTGAGTCATCAAATATATATATATATATATATATATAATGAAATCTTACAGAAACTTATGAAGTGGTATTAACTGACATATTTATTTGGACATTATTTTTAATGGATACTCATATTTGAGTGGATAGTCTGTTTTTCTATAATTAAACAGTGCATCAACTGGCCTGAATATTCGAGAAATCTTGTTAGAAAACTATCTATCTTATGGCAGGATTTGAACCTGCGACTCCCATATATTGGGAAGAAGTCGTCATTAGATCTGACATAGCTTATCACAGAAGATTTCATGGTTTATCAAAGTCAAATTAAGCCATAAATAGGTAAGTTCTTAGTTTTTTAAAACATCCATATCTGCTGTGGTTCATATGCTAATGTAAACAAAGGCAATATTATGAAATCTTACAAAAAGTTACAAAATGGTATTAACTGACTTATTTAAATTTATTTTTTTTAACATTATTTAAATGTAGTGTTTACTTAGAGAAAAACAGACTATAAAATGCATAAGATGGAAGTTATTTTACTTTCTCAACAAAGAAAAAAAGCAACAAAAATGACAACTTTGGATTCCAATCAACGAAATGCCTACCATAACAAAGACATGACATAATAAACATTATAAACAAAATAGAAACAAGAAAAATTAACAAATTCCAAGCCCAACTAAAACAAGACCAAAAAAATGATAACTAACTCAGAGAAAAGCTATACATACCAACTGATAAATCAAGTAAAACCTATACAATGAACACTAACAACTACAAAACATTAGCTGAAAAGGAAATTACCAAATTTCATAAAACCATCGACAATAACATAGAAAACAACATAAACAAAGAAGCCAAAATCATAGCCGCTAATAGAACTGAACAACTGCCAAACACTGAACCATTCATTAAACTAAAAGACCATAAAGATCACTTCCTAAATAAACCAACATGCAGAAACCTCACAAAACATTGAAGTTGGCATGAATTAGTGATGTAAATTAATAAATATACATATGACGAGGGTACATATATGTATAGTATTATTTTGGTGTTAATAAAATATTGCTAAATGTATGAACAGAGCTGTATTGTATGTGTGTGTGTGTATATATATATATATTATATATATATATATATAATATATATATAGTTGTCAGTCCGTAAAACGGTGAGGCTAATCCAACAAGATTTCCTTAATATAAATTATTAATTGGTAAATCCATATAGAGAGCTCGATGGGTGTTAACCAGAGCGATATGAAGTTTATAAAGGAAAACTCAACACGTCATATTAGTTATAAACTATAGTTCATTTCAATGAGCTTAACTAGCTCATATCATCAGACTCTTTTACAATATTTCCTCCATCTGGCATAAAATTTCTACCGGAATGAACATTTTCTTGAATGTAAAGAGTAGGGGATATTTTTGAGTGAATATTCTGGGGAAAATTTATCCATTTGGTAGGTAATATCTGTCCGTAAAGAATTGTTTTCCAGATAGTAGATATTCCTGGGAGAGCTCGACTAGGTTATTAGGAGCAATATAGGTATAGTTGTCAGTCCGTAAATGGTGAGGATAATCCAACAAGATTTCCTTAATATAAATTATTAATAGGTAAATCCATATAGAGAGCTCGATGGGTATTAACCAGAGCGATATGAAGTTTATAAAGGAAAACTCAACACATCATATTAGTTATAAACTATAGTTCATTTCAATGAGCTTAACTAGCTCATATCATCAGACTCTTTTACAATATATATATATATATATATATATATATATATATAATTAGTAAATACACATATCTTACATCTATGCCATTACTCGGAGTTTCATGCGTTATGCAATCATCAAGTGCATATTTCAAACTGACAGTTTAATAGATTTGAACTTAAGTTCACTCGATGTTCATAGGCATTAAATCTTGTAAAGTTAAGTTACTGCTTTTTTAATAATAAGATTAAAAATTTAAATATTCTGAGGTTACATGTAGATAGAAATTTAAATTTAAAAACATAAAATAATAAAATACAGGGAAGAGAAATCAAAGGGACGTAAATCATGAAAAGTAAAAATTAAAAAAAATTTATTCAAATATTGTATGTAGATAAAAAAATTAAAATTTTAAATGAAATAAAATGAAAATAAAAATTAAGAATTAAAAAGTAAAATTTAGAATTAAAATTTAAAATTAAACAATGTAGGGAGCAAAAATAAAAGGAGTTTAATTCATAATTGTTAAAAGTAATATTGTGGGGAAAGAAAGATAGAAAGAAAGGCAAACATAGATGAATCTACAGTATAACCCGGATATAAGAGACCCATATAAGAGAAACATTTGTCCTGGGTCCTGATAACTCTCTTATATCAGGGTTACACTCAGTCTAAGAATTAATTAACTATTTTTTTCCTATGACAACATGTGGTCATTAAATCACTTTTTTTATTATGCAAATTAAAATTATTGATATGGTTTAAGCTGGCAAGTGTTTCTAAATTATATAGATTACATTTTATTTCCTTTTCCAATTTAAGGTATGGATTTAGTTACAATATTTCAGATAATAATTGAATTTTAATTTCCAATAATGTATGGATAAAGCAGTACTTTTGCTGTATTTACTGTTTAAAGACAACATATGGCTGTTAAATCTTATCTTCCACATGTTAGAAGTACTTCCAAACTAAAATTTAATCTCATTAACATCTGAATGAATTCAAGCTCTATAAACAATACTTTCAGACATACATTGACCATTCAATGGGCAGGTTTTATTTTTTCCTTAGTTGCAATTATTTTTAGAAGGGTCATTTTTGCTACTAGTTAAGTGACAGATGTTGTTTACTGGGGCCAAATATTTATTTGATATAGTATTATGTTGTTAAATGTTTTTAAGACAACTATAACTGACTTTAATATTCTTTTTGTTGAAGATTTTTTTAGTGTGGGTGAATGGTAGAAATGTTTATGAATTAAGTTAAGAGTTTACCAATGTTAGTTTGGACATTATGACTGAAGAGTGGTAATGTTATGTTTATTTAATTTCTGCTTATTTCTGCCTAAACTAGTGTTGAGTCTACTTTTTTCTAAAGCATTAATTTCTTTATTTTTAGAATTGTCAAAAATTTCCTTATTGCTAGAGTTGGTACTTAAACAAAATTGGATAAATTGGTGAAAGTTGTTAGTGATTCTCTGGAATGATTTGATTCCCTGTTGACGTACGTGTGGTTATGTGCGTCCTTAGTGTACGGTTTGTACAGACTATTGCTCAGGTTGAAAGTAACATTTAACCTTCACTTAGTCACTTACCTGAATAATTTTACCTTCAGCATCTTAACTACAGAGTTTTGTAGGCGGACATGTCCGTCCTCTCTTCAAGGACAGAATCCATAAAAAAATGTATACACAGCAAAGGAAAAACAACAAAAAAAAAGATATAATACTAAATTTATTTAGACATCATGAGATTAATACAAGTTAACTTTAGATTTTACAATTGCAAGAGATGCTCAAAATCGTGGCATTTAGTTTTCAGACATTCATTAGTATGGTAAATTACTGTTCGGGCAACTTTGGTCAAAGTGTCTAGTGAGAATGCTGCTCATGCATTTTCAATTTCTTGTCTAAGGGCTGACGATGTAGTCGATTTTTCTGTGATACGCAACATCTTTTAGGGTCCCTAATAGTAAACACGAAATTCAAAAAGGGAATCAAAAGTGTATGCAACAATAGTGGTGGTATCAAGAGTATAACTATCTTTTTGACGTTATTTTTTATTATTTTTAATTTTTTTTTTGTTGGCATAAAAGTTAAAAATTACTCATCTTTTTGTCGTCTGCCATTGCCATAATGGCACTGCCAAGGGAGATAACTATTTCAGCAAAAAATTATGAATTTTGAATTAATGACATTCAAATTTTTATTTTATTTACCTATTATGAATCTTTTAAAAATTTTATTGTTAATTTTGAATATTTAAAAAGTTTCTTGGTTACTCTTTTTGTGTTAATAATTTATTTTTATTTTTCAGGGAAACAATCCGTTGTCATTTATATTCGAGAAAGCAGTGCTACTTATGGTGATCTATTTCATGTTGTCAATCATAAACTCAATGGCACAGAATTACCACAAGCGAATGAGTAAATCGAAACATCGATTTGAAGATTAAAGTTTCATAGGGGAAGGTAAAGATGAAAAATCTAAAATGAAGATTGGTTGGGGGAAAAAAAAATATCAATGCAAGAAGTCTTCAGGAAAAAAAAAAAACTTATGAAAATAATTCTGATGAAACTGACATAATAATTCCAATTTTATTATATATTATTATATATTTTTTCCCTCCTTTTCCTTTTTCTCTGATATCAAGATTGGTTGTAAAATATTCAAGTTGAAAGAAAAAAGATGCTCACTCTGATGCTTAAGTGGAATTTATAATTAAATTTGAAATCATTGAGCACAATTGCCAGGTTGACTATTGTTAACCTTTTTCATCTTTTTTTTTTTCTTTTAAACATTAAAAAAGAGGAGAGTAACAATCTCCTCATCTATCTCCATAAATTAAAAAAAAAGATTTTTTTTTTTCCACTGATAGTAAAAAAACAAAAAAAAAACAAACAAACAAAAAGCTCTTTTTTAATAACTAGCTTTTTTTTAATGACATTTAAAACCTTTTGAAGTTAGAGAAAACAAATATCAAATAACTAATCACAATTAAAAGGTTAAGATTAAATATTTAATTAAGATGAAACATTTTACAGTTGATGACTAAAAATTGTTGATTCAAAAACTTTCCGGTGTGACTGTTCTGCATGTATGTCATTGTTGAGTGTTGGGAAACATTCACATAGATTACCATCTGTAAAATTTTTAAATTTAATTTTTGCTTAACTTGCATTTTGGTTAGTGTGGTTATTTGAAAATTATTTTCTATGATTTTAAAACAGCTTAAGATCCAATACAAGAAAGAAAGAATGGCCTTCACATTACCTGACATAACTTGAATGAAAAAAATAAAAAAATAAAATGAAGAAACATTAACTTAATTAGCCCATTTGAGGCAATTTCAGTCCATGTAGAATGTGGGAGTATGTTTGATTTCCAGTGCTGTACTTCAGAATTAAATTGACTGGAGTCAGGACACATCATTTTTTTTTTTTTCACCCTTATGACTTTGGACATGTTTTGCTTCTGCATCTTGTTCCATTGTTTTGAACCCACATAATCTGCTGCCGTTTGTATGTATGTATGTATTGTATGTATTGGTCTACAACACAGTTTCAGGATAAAAGAGAGATATCCACGTCACATGATAATTGTAACAAATGCATATTGTGTTGCCTGATTAATTATTTTTTCCTAATTTAAAAGCCATTGCACTCAAGGGCCACTTCAAAGTATTAAGATATATGTGAGGAAGAATAATAAATTACTGGAATCTTGGCTTGGCTTCCAGAATGTAGAACTTCCATTCACTAATTTTAAAACAATTTATCAGCATTTCTGCAGAAATCCATTTCTTGAAGAAATAACCATCAAAATTATTTTTCATGTTGCTTTCAATTAAGTACGCCAGATTCTGAATGTTCTCTTTTTTTTTTTTAAAATGGGGGTTCAGTTTGCTATGTAAATTGATCCACCCACTTACCCGCTAATATACTATGTGAACCTTACAAAATTTCAAATAATTACAAAAAATTTAATATTTAATTTAAAGCAGATTCATACTTGTCTTTTATCATGTTAAAATAATACTTACAACATTTTAAATAATTTAAAAACTGCTGGGAAATGTGAATTAAAAGTTTATTTTTTTTTCTTTATTATTTTTTCTTTATTATTTTTTCACTCATCTTTATTTCTAGTTTGCACAGGAGTATTTATTATTATAATTATGGTAATAATATAATTTTAATTTTTGTTTCTTTTCCCTTATCTTTAGTTTGTGTATGGGGGATCAATTTGCAATGAATTTACATGGCAAACTGAACCCCTTCTTAAAATTCAGAAAAAACTTTTTTTTTTAATTTGTGATCCGGAGTACTTAACTGAGACAATTTTTGGAAAATGATTATTTCTTAACCAATTTCTCTTTGATAAAAACCATTTTTCAGACATTTTCTTTAATCTGTAATCATGTTGGATTTTGGGTACAATGGGTTAATGTATATTTTTGTTGTCTTTTTATTGTTGAATTTTGTTTTAATTTTTCTTATTCAGTCTATGATTTGCTCATCACTTTCCTGTGCCCGTCTTCATTTTCATCATCATCATAATTACATAGTCTGTTAATTATGATTAATTATAGATCATGTAATTAACGAGAATGATGATGATGGCAATATAGAACTGTCATCACCAAGGACTATATATATATAAAAAAAGAAAACACGTCAGAATTTAAAAAAAATAAAAATGATAAATTCCCTTTCTATATTAAAATTAATAAACTCTTTGGTAAGAAACATAACATTAAATAACGCTTTTCTATTTATAAATGTAGCAATAATTATTTACTCCTAAAATTACAAACCTAATAACACATTCAATTACTCTCAGTTGTATGAGAGAGATATCTATTTGCAATCTGACAACGGCTTGATTATTAATCTGTTGTCAAGGCTAATCCTTTGGGGGTTAGCTAAACAGATTATCAGATTAAAAGGAATCTAGTATTAAATGATCTTTTCTGATTGTTTTTGCTCAACGATTCGATTTTTTCAATGAACCCAATAAATTATGTCCCTGGGTTGCTTGTCCATTTTGTTTGTCTATTTTCTGCAAAAGTTACCTCCCTTGGCTCCCTAACCTACCTACCTTTCCGCCATTGAAGATGTATAGCTTAATTTTTATGAATTTTTATTTAATTTTAATTCTGAACTTTTTTTTGGGTATAACATTTTAAAAATGTATTTAAACTTGAAGAAAAATATAAGTAAAATTAAATTTTGAGGATGATACTAATAATAATATAAAATTAAGTTACCTAACATGTTACCTTTTTTTTATTTCTATCACATAAGTTTATGAAACTAAAAGTAAAACGTAACTGCAGTAAACTTGTTTCCAAAATTATATACGTGTCTGTTTGCTTTTCTTTTGCATTTGCATTGATGTACAGTCTTAAAAAATAAGGCTTAAAGATAGATTCAAAGTTTTTGTTAAATCTGATTTTTTTTTTTTTTTTTTTTTAAGATGTTCAGATGGAAAAAATTTGGGAGGTGCTTGTATAAAGTGTTGGTGAATTCTTTTGCCTTTATTGAAAATAAGTGAAAAAATGAAAATATGTTTCAAGAACAAGAAGTTTTGTTCTTTTGGCATCAAGAAATATTAAAAGTAATTACAATAATTTACAATTTACTTTTCATATAATTTGCAATAAATTATTGGTTTTAAAGATTATCTTATAGTGAAAAGGAATAATTAAAAAAAAATCTTTAAATTAAGAAAAATTATTGTAAAATATATCTTAATACGTTTTTTTTCCTTTTTTTAAATCTGTGTATCAACAATTCTTTTAGTGGACATGAAAATTTTTTTTTTTTTTTTAAGTAAACCTCAAGATTTGTCACCTGCACTTAACTAAGCCTTTCCAATTTCTTTCTTGATGGATTAATGAAACTGATGAAAATAAGTTATTTCCCTTGTTAATGGTGGCTATTACTGCCGTCCTCTATCTCTCTTTCTCTTTTCAATTGAGAGAAAATGATTTATCTTCTGCTACCACCAAATGAATGAAAAACAAATAAACTTGGGTTTAATGATGGTGTGAAAAGAGGCATATTCACAGAATGTAACCAGCATGAAAAGAAAATTGATTATTTGTTGGGAGGTAATGAATGAAATTTGATTACAAAACAAAGCCTATTTTAAAAATATCCAAATATCTAAATAATAATGTGTGAATTATAAATTTAAAATATTTTTATTAATAAAATCTATGACTTAGAAGTTAAAATGGATGAAGTTAAAAATGATGGATATAGATTCAATAATTTTAATATATATAATTGTAAATGTTTAAATTGCAAGAAGAGATAATGAACCTCAAATGACCTTTGTAGTTCAAAGGAATCAATGTTACTCATAATACAAGTATTGTAGTAAAATAAAATCCACAATAAGGACTCCATAATTGTAAAAAACAAAGATAATTTAGGGAATTAAAGGCTGTGAATTACAGAAAAAAATGATAAACATTTAGCAATTTTTTGAAGTTCTTCCTACATTTGTCCTTTTCACTGCTTAAAATCCTTGCATGAAGAAAAATAAAAAACAACTTCTCATAACATTGTAGTTTGTTAAATTGGCTTTAAAAAGATGAGATCTGTATTTACGTAGTTACTTCCTCATTTTTCTATATTCTTGCCTTTTCAATTTAAAAATTGTGTGCATGTCACAGTAAAAGCAGGAAAAAAATACTAAATTTGTCTAATACCTTTGGCAGTTAAGCAGGTTTTAATTTTTGTTAAAAATTTTTTTTTGACCTCCACCTTTTGAAAAAATGTTTGTTTGATCAGTGAAACTGACAGACACAAATGTTTGTTTGATCAGTGAAACTGACAGACACAAATGTTTGTTTGATCAGTGAAACTGACAGACACAAATGTTTGTTTGATCAGTGAAACTGACAGACACAAATGTTTGTTTGATCAGTGAAACTGACAGACACAAATGTTTGTTTGATCAGTGAAACTGACAGACACAAATGTTTGTTTGATCAGTGAAACTGACAGACACAAATGTTTGTTTGATCAGTGAAACTGACAGACACAAATGTTTGTTTGATCAGTGAAACTGACAGACACAAATGTTTGTTTGATCAGTGAAACTGACAGACACAAATGTTTGATCAGTGAAACTGACAGACACAAATGTTTGTTTGATCAGTGAAACTGACAGACACAAATGTTTGTTTGATCAGTGAAACTGACAGACACAAATGTTTGTTTGATCAGTGAAACTGACAGACACAAATGTTTGTTTGATCAGTGAAACTGACAGACACAAATGTTTGTTTGATCAGTGAAACTGACAGACACAAATGTTTGTTTGATCAGTGAAACTGACAGACACAAATGTTTGTTTGATCAGTGAAACTGACAGACACAAATGTTTGTTTGATCAGTGAAACTGACAGACACAAATGTTTGTTTGATCAGTGAAACTGACAGACACAAATGTTTGTTTGATCAGTGAAACTGACAGACACAAATAGTACTTAGAGAGTAGACAAACCTCCACCTTTTCCAATAATTAATGCTGTTCTCTTTGATATATTCTGTTTATTTTCTATGTTAGACTTTCTAGAAGAGAATGACAATAAAATGTCATTCTGCATATTTGACAGGTGACATTTCTGTCAAGGATATTATTGATTGATGAGAAGAGAAAGTGATCCTCCTAGTGGACGACTAAAGGTTCTGGAAATGATCATACGTTTTTATTTATGTTTTTAATTTTTTTTAAATTGTAAGTTGCGTCAATTTTGGTGCTTTTCATTTGGGTTGATGAAATATAAAACTGTTTAACTGTTCATAGGATTGTTTGTTGAGCATTGGGATAATTCATATGAAATAAACCTAGTTGGAAAACGAACAAACTAGAGAAATAAATCTTTTATTTTTCAAATTGTATTCTTTTTTTTTTTTTTTTTTAAATACAGAAGCAATTATTTTTTTCTTTTTATAAGTACAAAATTACTTTTTTGTTTTGCTAAGTAACCAGAAGAATAAACAGTGGCTTATTTGAAAAAAAAAAAATCTTGGTGGGCCTGTACGACCGGCACCTTGCCTGTAATCTTTTGCTTTTCATTTTGAAAAAAGTTTTTTAATTCATTCTTATCGATTAGACCCTAAATTCTCAGATTAGCAAAAAAATTCAATATTTAAAGATTTTTAGAGGGTGCTCAGTTTCTCATACAACGTTCTAGTAAATTGATTCCCCTAAAACAGTCCTTTTCATTAATTTCCTACAAGTTTTAAAAAATAAGGGTAACAACTCGTCATTGTCTTTTATCGAACCCAAAGTGAGTGTTTTCAATATGGGGGGTTGGATTTACTAGAATGTTGTATGAGAAGCTGAGCACCCCTCTAACAGTCTTTAAATATTGAATGTTTTTGCTAATCTGAAAATTTTTTCCAATCTTTTTTTTTTTTTTTTTTTTTTGCTACTCTGAAAGTTTAGGGTCTAATCAATAAGAATGAATTTAAAAAAAAAAATGAAAAGCAAAAAAATTACAGTGGGGATGTACATGTCCGCCAAAATCTCTGAAGGAAATGATAGTAAAATTAGAAAAATTTTATGTCAAGTTAATTAGTAAGAATGTGTGTTCCATGCAGTGAGAATTGGACTAAAAATGATATAAGACAAGCTTAGTCTTTTTCAATGATAAGTGTATATAACTTCATCAGATGTGCGTTGTGGTGCAGTGTATATCGGCTCGGAACGACAACTTGGAGAGTTGAGTTTGAATTCCAGTTGAATTCCTTGCATTCACTTACGCACAAATACCCTTGGGAAAGGTATTAATCCGTCTCTTCCCTACAGAAAGCAAAGGCGAACTACTGCGGGATAATCTTCTTCTGCCTAGGCAGTCATGTCTCTTTCGAGATATGATTGCCCAAAGTGTGTATCACGTATGGCACCTAACTAAAAATAAAAAATAACTTTATAGTAATTATGAATGAAGCTTAATTTAATTTTTTCTTTCCTTTCTCATTTTTATATATATATATATATTTTCTTTTTATTCTTTTATAAATGAGTTATTACCACCATGATTGTTTTCTTCAGCCGATTTTTAATAACCAATTAATTAATTTTTAATAGTTATTAAAAATCATCTGAAGAAACCACTCGTGGTGGAAACCAAGGTAGCGAAATAACTCGTTTATAAATGAAAAATATTCAAAAGTTCTACAATATAATTGTATAGGGCACTTTTTAATACAAATGTGTACTGATCTAACCCCGTCTGAACCAAAAACTAAGTATTAAACAATCAAAATATATATATATATATATATATATATATATATAATATGTAGGGAAGATCAGTTGTTTCTGCACCCATGGTTTTGAATTTTTTTAGTTTCATCAACCAATTTGTTTTGACTGGTGGTTTAACTTTCTGAACTTTTAAAAATTCAGATTAAAGGATACCCAATAACAAACAACTCTGTTACCTTGAACTTCCAGTTTTGAAATTTTAAAAGTGTTAACCGTTAAGCCATCAGCCAAAACAAATCACTTGACAAAACCTGAAAAGGTCGAAACCATGGTCACGTAACTGGCTGATCTTCCTTACCTAAATATCTACGTGCTCTTCATGTGAAATCTCCATCTTGCTTCAAACATGTATTGAGCACTTTCTAAGAAAACTGTTTATTGGTCTAATTTAATTTAAATCTGACCTATAACTGTTCAGTACACACACACACACACACACACATGTGTATATATATATATATATAAAAATGTGTGTATGTTTCTCACATAGCTAATTGGTGTTACCTTCAGCATTCTGACTGTAGAATTTCATTGATGGACCCTCCAGTAATCACTCCATCCACTCATCAGGAGATATTAGCAATTTATTTTCTCATTTTTTTTTTACATGTTCACTTTTCATTGGTTCAAGGTTGATTTCTTTTTATTTTTATTTTTTTTCTTCATTGTGTATACTGTATATTTAGGTAGCAAATGTTATTCAAGGTAAATACTGTTGAAAGCAAAAGTACAGGAAATATTTTCATGCAAAGCTCATGCAACAAGAATGACTATCAATAAATAAAACAGTTAAGATGAAAGAACTGGCCTCTGTATATGTATACAGGTTGCAATGGATGAATTGTCGTCTAATTACACACAAATGAAAATAACACTGACATCTTACTTTGACAGATATATTTCCCAAAATTACCCCAAAATATCTTGAAAAACTAAAGAGAAAATTTATTCAATAAAATCACAATTGGCTTCCATGATGCCTTCTGGACGACTTAGGAATCTCACGCAACTCTTCTGTGCAGTTTCCTTGTTTATGTTGGTGAACGCTGCCATAATCCTTGCCTTCAGTTCATCTTTGGTGTTACAAGGGGGATTTGTTGGTCTCTCACTCAACCAAGCCCCATGCATAATAATCAAAGGGGTTGCAGTCTGGGGAGTTGGGTGGACAGATGCAAGAGTGACGGGGTCCCAGAAATTATCTGATAGTCATGACTGGGTTCTCCTGCTTGTGTGTCATGGTGCAGTGTCGTGTTGCCAGACAGGATTTTTCCAGCAGTCGCCCTCCTGAGCGAGCAGCACTACCTCCTTAACGCACTTGATGTAGGCCTCCATTTTGATGATTTTGAGGCCATGCAGGAAGAGGAATAGAGATATAATGTTGCCATCACTAGTGATCACTCCAAACATCTTCGTAATTGCCATTAGGCTCATCCAAATTCTTTCCCAAATCTTCTGCACTGTCCTCAGATTGACACCCAAACACTCAGAAATGAGTGTATTGGAGCTTCAGGTTCAAATGCTAAATGGTACAGCATGCTGTTGCCAAATTTATGGTAGAGTGAATTGTATCATGGTGCTCTTTTCCTTACAGGTGGTGCCCAACTGACCCTACTATACTGTGCAGTTGACAAAAACATGCATGCGCAAAATGAAAAATATATAATGGCGACAATTTACTCATAGCACTGTACATGTTTATTTGTATGTCACAATACTCACAAGTTCTACCAAACTCTTCAATTGTCTCTACCTACTCTGATAATGATGAAAGGAAAGCTAACAACTTGGACCATATTTCCTGTACTTGTCTTCTGAAATGAACTTTGGACTATTTCTGAAATTTTCTCCTTTTCTGAGAACAATTATTTATAAAATGGAAAAATTGATTAGTAAAATTAATACTAAACAAAATGTCTAAGTTTTTTTAAAAATAGTATTTTCCTTTATTTTATATATTGTGTCATATATGTGGAAAAATTCAAATATAAATAAAATATATCTGTAAGGACAATACAAATTCCTCCTCCTTTTTTTTTTTTTTTTAAAGCCAACATGACCATCAGTTTTTTTGTTTTTTTTTCAAACAAGAGAATTGAACTCCAGATCTTTATTTTTAAATATTTGAAATCAATTAACTACTTAGGAATAAATAATAATTACATTAAAAATAAAAATTCAACATGACTCACTTTTTTTTATTAGTCAATAAGTTACATCTCTTAGCACCTTTTATAGTTTACCTTGTTTTACAGCAAACTTTAAGAATATTTTAGAATTTTTTTCAAATTTGAAAACTTAATATTTTCCTCCATTTTCCATGTGCAAATACAAGTTAAAGAATAAAATCTTCACATTTGATAAAGTTCCTCATGAAAGGAAATCCATTGATATAGAAAAGTTTCCCTTTTGTCGTTTTAAAAGTAAAGATTAGGTAAGAAAAAGTTTTTTTAACATGTTTCACTTTAATAAGCTTCTTTGGAGATTTTCTTTAAGATGAATAATTTAAAACATTTTAAATTTAAAAAAATCAAGAGGCAGTATATTGATGGAGGTTTGATTTCATTGGTCAGATATGTGTCATGTAATAGAGCAGTAGATGATCATTTCCAAATGTAAAAAAACACTTATGCCTATATATATAGGCATAAGTGGGTTTTAATCTACCTGTTTTTTTCACTTTCTTATATATATATATATATATGAAAAACTACTAAAAAGTTGTAAGTTTAAAAATGTATTTTTTGACAGTATTTATTTATTTCTATTATTATATTTGATATTTCAGACCGTCCTCAGCCTTTCATCAGAAACAAATGATTTTAAAATTTAAATTAGAAACGTTTTTGCAATGAGCGTTCGTCCGAGAGATTGTTTACATCACGTGACTCAGAAAGCAAGAGATTTTTTTAATATTTGTAAACGTAAACCTATCTTTAATAATACTTATAAATGTTGTTTTAAAGGAAATTTTTTAAGAAAGTGAAAGAACAGGTAGATTAAAACCCACTGTTCAAGTATTTACTTTTATAAAGAGTACTCTATACAAGTAGAGCTTAATATTTTAATTCTTTATTACAATGGTTTATAAAAGCATTATATCCCTACACAAAAAATTGTCATGTTTCAGAACAATACTGTTCTTCTTCAGGTGATATTTTAAAATAAATTGTGAAAATGATTTATTTAGAAATTGAAGGGGTAGTAGTAGTAGTAGTAGTAGAAGGGTTAGGTAGAGAATATGCTTGTAGGTGTGTCGATATTGTTCAGTTAAAAAATGAGAATTATGTAACTATGGAGTTGAATATTTGGGTCACAAAAGGAAGCAGAATTGGTGGTGTCACTGCATAAGATACGTTGTGGGACTGTACATTTAAATGAGTTGACAATTTTTAACAGCAGGTTGAATTTTTTTTTTTTTTTGATTTCATACTACTTCATGAGTAACGGGGCTGGAATGTTTAAATTAGAATTAAATAATTATGATATGTATATATATATATATATGTGTGTGTGTGTGATACAATGAAGTGTTAATAGTTTTCAGATAGGATATTATCAGTTTAATTATAATCCAAACAAAAATTCATACTCTCATCATCTACGGATTAGGTATAGTTGAAGAGTTACTGAAAACCTGACCAGCTTCCGCCATATTTCACAGTTGCATGCCATTGTTATTGATGTTGTCAGCCCATTTTTTCTTTTCATTTGCATCTTCGCTTGCCCAAGGTGCTACCTCAGATGGAAAAGATTGTCCATACCATTTCAACTTTCTCTTCTAGATAAGAGGTTATGAGCTGTGCTTTCTGTCTAATGATGTCTTGCCCTTCATCATTTGTGATGCAGTTTACATAGTTGACATCTAGAATGGATCATTAGCGTCTAATTTCTAATATTTGTGTACTTTGTTGTAGTATTGCTGTGAATGTCAGTGTTTGAAGTTTCTATTAAAAGATTGAGAAGACGAATGCGCACAGGAACTTGATTTTTCATTCCGTGCAGATGTTCTAGTCTTTTTAGATGGTTCTTTGTTTTGCAACACCTGTCATTGTGCTGCTCTTGAAATTCTTCACTGATAACCTTGCTCAACACGATTTTTGGTGCCAAGAATAAAACATGGTTTTTAGCTAATTTGATGGAGGCTGATTCCAAAAATGACCTTAGATTTTCAAGGTTAGCTACAGTTTTTGCTGGACTGAAATTGCTCATTTTTGGAAAAAAGATCAATTTATGATCTTGGCTGATCACAACATTTAGTCAATAAAGGTCGTAGAAACCCTATCAATTACTACTGAGTAGCGACTTTAATCCTCACAGGTGCTCTATAATTTCGACCTTGTGCCACATCTAAGATTCCCTTAGTAAATCACTATCACTTGTTTCCTGTTTAGGATAGGGTTTCTGATTTCTTCTAAAGTTTTCTCATTCTATTTCATTCCCAACATCCTCTTGCATCTTAGAGGCATTATTGCCTTGCTTCAAGTGGATTTAAAAAAAAATCAGTAAAAACCAAACAATTAGAGGATTCAAGAACTTAAAAAAGATAAGTAAAATTTAAAATAGAATTTCTTTAACTTTTTTATCTTCTCAGTGCTTAAATCTTTTCATTTACTTTGTGATACAATTCAACTCTTAGAAACCCTTCACAAACCAATACATGTAAAAAAAATTATTTTAAAAAGTGAGATAAGAATTAAAGTCCATCAAGCAAAAGGATAAATTTCTTTCCTTTAAACCAGGTTAAAAAAATAGCTGAAAAAAATTACACTGGTCAACAGGATTTTTGGCGCCAAGAATAAAACATGTTTTTAAGCTAATTGGATGGCGGCTGATTCTGAAAATGACCTTAGATTTTCAATATTAGCTACAGTTTTTTGCTGGACTGAAATTGCTCATTTTTGGAAAAAAGATCAGTTTAGTAAAGGTCGTAGAAACCCATCGATTTTCATGTGGGCTAAGCAATTTATGTCAGCCACCTGAAATAAATATTTTATAAAAAAAATTTTTTTTGAATCAAAAATTTTAAAATAAGTGCTGAATTTTTCCAATTTATTGCTAAAATTCAAATTAACTGATAAACTTTATCTGTAACATGCTAATAAAATTAAGGTTTTTTTTTTCTTTTATTTTTTAATGTGGCCATCTAGATATATTTCCAGATAATTGCAACGATGTGAGTGATGGGCAAAGAGGATAATTCCCATTAGGACATCAAAACACTGGAAGAGTGCTACCAGGGACAGTGGGACAAATGAATCATGGTTGACTAATGCTGGAGTATTAAAAAGGACTTAAATAACATTGAACATGATAATCAAGAAAGAACATTTTTATCATAGTTCTTATGTTCACAAAGGTTTTATTTCTGCTGTTAGTTTATCAAATAATTTGATGAAAATATTTGGTTTTTGATATATTCAATTGTGTTACTTTTAAAGACTTAAGGTCTAATTGTTATTGAAAAAAGATTTCTCAATAAGTAGACCAATATTTGTTGGTTTAAATACGAATGGAAAGGTTCGTATGATTTTGCTTTAAGAAATATTGCTATTGGTTTATATATATATATATATATGAAGACAGAAAAATGAAAAAATTCTTTTAAGAATGAGGCATTTCTGTATGGCAAAAACAGTAGCTAACCAAAAAAAAGTAAGGTCATTTTCTGATTCAACACCTTCAAATTAGCTAAGAAAGATGTTTGGTGCCTTGACACTATTTCAATTTATTTTTTTGTTGAACAGTATTAAAACTATGATATTTTAATGGACTTTTTTATCAGTGAAGAGGTCTCTACAATTTGGCAAATATCTGTGATAGAAAACTAGCATGGAGGAACGGATGTTGTTGGGGTGCGTTTATTGTGAAGATTGGTGGAAATAGCTAAAAAGTGTCTGTCAGACGCCCAAGATAAAAGAAGGATTTTTGATTTTGCAGCCGACAAGACAAAAGGCAGTTGCTGATTTATCTTGTGGACCCTCAGAGTGAAAAACTTCTTCATGCTATGATTTAAGCATGTCAGAGGATTGTGTTTGGTAATCACTGGTGTGTTAGTGACTCAGTGTTTTTTAAAGAGCCTAATCAAATTCTTTATTTTCAACACAAGAAATTTTCAAAAGGATAGAGAGAAAAGGCTGCTTTTTCTTATTTGGTTGAAACATTTCTTTTGTGGTTAACTTTTCAGTTGGTTGAGTGAATTGCCAGTTTTCTTTGCCACTGGCTTTGGTTTCTATTGAAATACAAAAAACTGGTAAGTATTTTCACAGTAATTACAATTTAATAACTTTTTTTCTCATCAGTCTTGCTCATAAATTATTTTAAATCTGATTGTATTACATCTAAATTGCATAATTCTTCTTTTCAAGTGTTCTGGCAGCAAGGCCTCTGATGGGGAGGTTGTGAGGAACATGGAACCATTTCTTAATTGCCATTGTTCTCAGGTCCACCCTGACTTGGAGTGGTAGCACCTGTTAGGGTCATAGCTATGGGCAAATAGTCAACCCCCCCCCCCCCCCAAACTGGGAACAAAACACTATGAAAGTATAAAAATAGACGTTTATAGAAAAAATATACATTTTCAAAGGAAAAATATTACCAACAATACATTTTTGGAGAAGAAATTATTACTATAACACATTTTTGAAGGTAAAAAAAACAAAAAAAAACAATCAACAAAACATTTTTGAATACAAAATTAGAAGACATCTTCAGTTTTCTAAAATAAAATATTTTCATTAAAATCTGACTAAATCAACTTTCTCACTACAACTGAACATTAAAAAAATACCTTAAAACTTCACCTTTTTGGCATTAAATAACCCACAGAGGTTGATATGTCGTTAAACAAAACTCAAACTCAAATTTTCAAGTGTGGGCTGTCAAATTGTTTCTCTCTGAATTTCTGGGACGAAGAGTTATTATTTACTCTACTTACATGGGGACTATTATTCCTATATTTTGGCCATTTTCTTCTTTGGCCTTCATCAGCTGTTTGTAGATCTCAGTAATCTACAAGAAATTTTGAACTGAACCCTTTATTTAATCCATGGGGTAGACTGTTCTCAATTCACTGGTCATATCTAGGGATGTCTACTGCTCAGTTATTGCTTGCCCTCTTTCCACTGAGTCAAACAGCTGTAACAAAAGAGAAATCTTCAGTCAGTGCAGTCAAACATGACAAGCAGGGTCACCTCAAAATGATGTCATGGTTAACGAGCTTGTCTATTACAACTGAGTAGTGAGTTCGATCCTCAGTGCTTACCCCATACTAAACTGCATTTTGGAAATCACCAAATATGAAAGCAGTATCAGCAGGTAGGTTAGGTTTAAGACTGCAAGTTTTTAACAGACAATTGTCTCACAATAGCCTAGTGGGTGAGTTCAATTCCTGGGCCAGGTAGTGTATTTAAACTCCAAGCAATAACCAAGCAGGACTAAAAATAAGAACTAGATGAGATATCTTTTGACATAGGCAATAGAATTAGAACAGTTCACCCTTATAGATTAAATAAATGGTTCTGTTCAGAATGTCATGTAGATTTACCCATATTGATATATACCTGAGGAAGGTTAAAGAGCACAATGGCTGATAATGACAACTTGTATGAATATTATTTTTTTATCATTATCTTTTGGATTTAGGAAGGTATCGTGTGTCAATGGATAATCTGTAGCCTTAGAAATGTATATTTAACGCGAGCAAAAAGTTGAGAAACAAAGAAATTAAAGGATGTTTTCCTATAAAAATATGTCCGAATTTGTGGGGTAAGGAATTATTATTTACATTTGTTGTTTTGCTGACCACATCTTGCAATATCTCATTGAGGACTGAGTGGATTAAAACATTGGTTTGTTAAATTCACTAGGCTACCATCTGCCAATGTTTCTCAGCCTTTTTAAGCAACAGTACACCTATCAAAATTTTTAAATGGTGATTTACAAAAAAAATCATTTCACCCCAAGCAAGGCAGGAATGCCATTAATACACAGAAGGTTACAATGAGAAGAAGAAAGGACTGGGTAAGTGGGTGGGGGGTGAGGAAGGGCTAAAAGATGAACGTCATTCAAGAAAATAAAAGATGGCAATTGATGTTGCATTTAAATTTTTGAAGATTATAGTTATCAGGGAAGCAAGTTCCACAGGCGGGAAATGGGAGAAAAGAAACTGTTGGAGTAGAAACGGTGATTACATTTAACAGTAAAAGGGTGGGACCTAGCTGCCAATCTAGTAGCATACTGAAATTCATGTGGACAGGGTGTCAGGGAAAAATCTTGTCAGAGCAGTTGCTATGAAAATATTTGTAGAAAAGACAAGGAAGCCATGTCAAGTTGGTGAGAAAGTGAATGAAGTCGAGATGCCAAGTCAGGACCGATTACATTGCAGATTCTTCTTTGGATTTTGTCAAGGTGAATAGCAGAAGTCCCAGACCAGATCTGGCAATGGTATTCAATGCACGGACAAATGGTAGATTTTGCAAATATGCAAGAAATACTTTCTGGCATGACACATTGACCCAACTTTCCTTGAATTAGATGCCGCTATTGATTCAGTGTAGTCTACGGCTATATCGTGTTGAATACACCGGTTCCCGTCCGATCACCGAAGTTAAGCAATATCGAGCCTGGTCAGTACTTAAATGGGTGACCAAATGGGGAATACCAGGTACTGTAAACATAAGGACCAAGAATGGTCCACCGGTTCTCCAGGTTTGGGGGTTGGCTGACAACCCTGCCCCGTAAAAAACAGTTTCTTTACAGAAACAGTAACAAAGCTGCTGCCCTATGCACCATCTGCATGTAATGAATAAATGATGATGATGATTGATTCAGGGTAACCATTTCACGTCAGTTGAAAGAGTGAGGCTCAAAAGATGCAGTGTGTTGCTCTCTATGAGTCTAGCATGGTGGGCAGGAAAGTTTCTTTATGGCAGTTAAATGAGGAGTAGTTTTGTTTTGGAGGCAATAAAATTTACAAGTCATTTCTTGCCCCAGTTAACAACTGATTTGAGGTCATTTTTTGAGAGAATCAGCCAGGTTTACATTGTCAGCTATAAACGGATTTTTTTTATATTGAGACAGGAGTAAATGATAGTGTCATCTGCATAAATGCCTACTTGGGAACTGACAAAATTAGGAAGATCATTTATGAAAGAAGTAGGAAATTGCAGTAAAACTGATGAAGCTTTTTAGCTAATGTGGGGTTGTGGTGCAGTGGAGAGCTTAGTTCGAATTCCAGTTGAATTCATTGCATTCACTTACGCGCAAATACCCTTGGAAAAGGTATTAATCCGTCTCTTCCTTCCAGTTATGGGTTAAATAACAGGACAGATTGGGTTCTATAGCCTTTGCTGGCAACCAGTCTACCGCAGAAAGCAATGGCAACCTACTGCGGGATAATCCTCTGCCCAGTCATGTCTCTTTCGGGACATGATCGCCCAAATGTGGTTCACGTATGGCACTTAACTGACTGACTGGGGTTTTTCTCTCGTACTGATATACAAATAATCCAGTATTAATAGTTACCATCAAATGTTTTATTTTTGAGTTTTATTTTAAACTAGAAGTATAGCAGTAATGAAAGCTTTTATATATATATTATCAATTTTCTGCACTATTGTAAGAACTGCAACCTTGAAACTTCTGCATATCGTGTCTTATGCCTTTGTCTATGAGTTTATCAAATTTGATTACAATTGTACCATTCCTTCTATAACCCGAGTTTTTCGATTATAGATTTTCGATCTTTATCGGGGGTACCTCGACACAAAACCTAGCTAAGAACACTCGCAGACGCTTATAGTACAACTGTGTAAATTTTCAAGAAAATTGATTCAGCCATTTCGGAGTCTATAGGTAACGGATCCACACACACACACACACACACACACACACACACAGTTCCATTTATAAATGAGTTTAGATTTAGATTCCTTGAAAAATTGGAGAAACTTCAAGGATTTTAAATAAAAGGTTATATGTTCCGAATTTAGTGGATCGTTTTGTAATTCATATAATCTTTTATTTAAATTCCTTGAAGTTTCTCCTATTTTTCAACGCACACCCTGTATCTCTTAACAGCCCGCTCAGCCCCCGCTTCACCATCCATCTGCTAAAGTATTTCAAACTTTGCTTTCCCTTGTCTCTCCTTCCGTCTATTCGTTTCTTCGACTCCCCGATTTCTCGTTCCAAACCGATATCCACCCCAGCACAATGAACATCGGAATTAAGAATTACCGTAGCTTAAATTATCCAAGGGAAGTAACTTTAGATAACATTTAAATGAAATTAGCTTATGATTAGATAATGGTTACCTCCCTTGTAAGCGAATACTCTCTAATCTAATATTGTGAAAATTCTTCATTCGAGTCTTTGGATAATGTCCAGCTCTTCATCCTGATTTAAAACATTTCAAAGTGTCTTTTTAAAAGAAACATATTTCATATTTGAGTCAATAAATATATTTCACAACTGTTTTAATAAAATTTCACCCATAAATTCAAGTCTTTTATTTCCCCCTTACTCTTCGACGGAGCCGAGTTCGAATTCCAGTTTAATTCGTTGCATTCACTTACGCGCAAATACCATTGGGAAAGGTATTAATCCGTCTCTTCTTTCCAGTTATGGGTTAAATAACAGGACAGATTGGGTTCTATAGCTTTAGCTGGCAACTAGTGTACCGCAGAAATCAATGGCAACCGACTGCAGGATAATTGTCTGCCTCGTCAGTCATGTCTCTTTCGAGACATGATCGCCTAAGCGTGTATCACGTATGGCACTTAAGTGAAACCAACTAAAACGGCAAATCAATGATGAATATTTGAAGTGTATCGTGGTTTGAATCTAACAAATTGGATAGAGAATATACTGATCTTTGAAATGAGTTTAGCTAAGTTTTTTTCATTAGCATTTCTACCTGGATGTGATCATATTCCTGAACAATGAAGAATACACAGAATGAAGAATTAATTTACAAAATTTCTTCAACTAATATACCGATCATAGCGCAATGGAAGGGTGCTCGAGGTTGCGGCTTGGTATTCAAAGCCGGATCATAACGAAGATTTTAAAAATGGTACTCGACCACCGCTACCGAAAAGTTACGGAGGTCTTGATTTGACGCAGTCAGCAACCAAGAGAAGGATCAACGGTAAGTGGAGAAAACCAGGGATAGGAGCCGCGCCTAAAGACACTTAGTCCAAGGGAAGTAATTCATTCAAATATAAAACCAGAGTTAATTCCCATAGATGTACGTTTCTCCTTATTTTCCCCTTCCTCTTCCTTAATAATACTAACACTAATATTCTTCTTCTACTTCTTCTATGTGCCCTGTCCCTTCAGGACGTAGGCGATCATGGATCTCCACGTCTCCCTATCCCTTGTGGCTCTTAGTATGTTTGCTCCTGTTGCTCCTGGTAACCCCCGTTCCGTCATCCACCTGATCAGATCCTGCAAATATGTTATCCGCTGCCTTCCTCTGTCTCTCCTTCCTTCTATCTGTCCAGTCAGTATCAGGTTCTCCAGGCTCTCCTTCCTCATTGCATGTCCCAGCAACTTCAGTTGTCTCTTCCTGATGCTCAGCATCAATTTCCTTTTTGTTGCCATTCTTTCTAACACTTCGTCGTTGCTTGTATGCTCAGTCCAAGATATCCGTAGCATCCTTCTGTAGAACCACATTTCGGCCGCTTCTAGTTTTGTCCTCATTTTCGATGATATTGTCCAGCATTCACAATGCCGTAAAAATGAATGAATGAATGTATCAAATATATAAAGAACAATATCAAACTATGGGGATATTTTGAAGAAAGATTTTAACACTTAGAACTCGGGAACATTCCGCACCCAGTTTTCTTAGAGAGGCTAGTCCACACGTAGGGGAATGCTAAGCCAACGAGTGGGCATGTATTCCCCTAATGATCTTTCTCTCACTACCTATTAGAATCGATGCTATCATGTCTATCATTATCGTATAATAAATTGAAGAAAAATGAAACATGTAGGAAGTCGCTTACAAGCCAAAGGGAAATGGAAACCTACAAGAACTTAAGGAAGTGAACATCATCCAGCGGTTTCTTTCGTCTTTCTCTTTACGATCAGTGGAAAAAAAAAGGAAGCCATTTTTTGAGAATATACTCACTGGTGAATTGACGAAAACATAGAACTTTATTTGAAATATTTGATTGAGAAATGAAACTTAATATTTTGTAGATATCTTCTGGCGTTAAATTTAACGTTCATATTATTTACTTTCATGGTTCTCGCAGAAAACATTGAAACCAAATTCAAATTCCCTACCATAAGCTGACAAGAACACAAAACAAAATTCTAGCCTGATCCAGAACAGCCTTCAATCTATCGATGCAAATGTAATCCTCTGGGGAAAATATCTTCTGTGTCTAGTAGAATTGAAAGAGGATTATTTTTTAAAACTTGTTGGAATCTAGACCAAATGTAACTGCGTAAAGCTATAATGAGCAACTAGCTCGTCAGAATTACATTGTTACAAAAACGAATATATATCTGTGAGCCTGCTGCCTGATTGATGCTGCTGGCTCTTAATTTACAAATCCAAGGTAACAATAGACGAGGAAGTCGGTTTGGGAAGTTTATCTGTGTGTGGCGGTGTAGTGGATATCGGCTCGGAACGAGAAATCGGGAGCTGAGTTCGAATTCCAGTTGAATTCCTTGCATTCATTTACGCGCAATACCCCCTATAAAAGAAATGAATCTGTCTCTTTCTTCCAGGTGTGGGTTAAATAACAAGATTGATTAGGTTATATCATATAGCTTTAGCTGGCAACCAGAAAGTAATTGCAACCTAATTCGGGATAATCTGCCTAGCTAATCATGATCTAGATATGCCCACTGCCCACGGCTGCAGCGTTCGAATTCCAGTTGAATTCCTTGCATTCATTTACGCCCAAATACCCCCTATAAAAGAAATGAATCTTTCCCTTTCTTCCAGGTATGGGTTAAATAACAAGATAGATTGGGTTATATTACTTTGGCTGGCAACCAGAAAGTAATCGCAACCTAATTCGGGATAATCTGCCCACCTAATCATGATCTAGATATACCCACTGCTGAATATGGCTGCAGCGTTCGAATTCCAGTTGAATTCCTTGCATTCATTTACGCGCAAATACCCCCTATAAAAGAAATGAATCTGTCTCTTTCTTCCAGGTATGGGTTAAATAACAAGATTGATTAGGTTATATTATATAACTTTGGCTGGCAACCAGAAAGTAATTGCAACCTAATTCGGGATAATCTGACCAGCTAATCATGATCTAGATATACCTACTGCTGAATAGGGGTGCAGCACATATAGTACCTTGCTGAGGCTAGTTATTTTGATGTGTGTGTGTGTGTATGTGTGTGTGTGTGAGATATCACTATGCATGTAGATTTGTGTGTCTATTGGCCATTTCAAATTACGTTTAATACTATCCTGGAAATAGTTTAACATGCAGTCTGTCAGAAAACATGTCGAAACCTCCCCACTCTCACCCATTATATGAAGATGCACGATTAAGTTGAACAGACTTTACAAAACAAGCCAGGCCCTGTACAAAACATTTCCGTTTGCCACATCTGTAATAAACATTGTAAGTCTCTTGCTCTGCTTTAAGAGCCATTGTCATTTTCACGAGACCCCAAAACATTGATCAGACTTGTCAGTGATAGTCATATTCGTTTAATGAGTCAAAAGCAATCATGTGTCATTGCATGCTAGTATGTGGACAAGAGAAATGGGCCACTTGTAATGAACGTAGCGTTTTTAAATTTAATTATTTGATCACTGATTTTAAATATTGAAAACCAAGTAATTCAATACAATAGCTAAAAACCTGATTTTTATTCCCCATTATCCTCAAATATCTGGAAAATTGTTTGACAATTGAATGTAGAGGCTGGTCCAGAATGGCAGGCGATTGGTTACAATTCAGCGAGGGCGTGGAATTCTGACAGTGATGGATTATTTTTGTCTAAATTTTGGATATCAGACCAAATAGACGCGAAGTCGACAGAGGGCCGCAGTAATTATGAGGCGTTGACACGCTTTCCACACCCAGATTCCTCCGAGAGGCGGCCGCGCACGTATTGGAATGCTCAATCGACAACTGATTATGCGTTCCTTTAAAGATTTTCCTCACACTGTTTTGTAAAGTCACATATTCTAAGAAAAAAACGCCTTCGAAGAATACTGTCAAACCTTTCACTTTTTTCTCCCGAATGCTTTTTTCTACCCATATATGTATTATTTTTACAACGCCACGCGATCCCAGTAGCACGATTCCTCCAATTATATCACAACTAAGTCGACTATGTTCTCTGGCGATCTGTGTTCAAACTCAAGTGCCAGCAGCTTTATTCATATATGACCGCCCCCCCCTCTTGAGTTGACTTCTTCTGGAGTTTATATTTCTTCGGCTTTGGTTCAAGATTTAAAAATTCTGCTGCTGTTCCTTTTCTCTAATTGTAAAACCTTGGCTTAATAATTTCTGACGGCATGGGTACGTCAAACGCGTCATACACTATTTCCATAGGTAACTCTTTTCGAATACTTTCGAAATCTGTGAATCTTCGTTATAACTGACTAGCAGTATAGCCCGGCGTTGCTCGGGTGTAATGAAAGCTTTAAAACTAATCCATGGACCTGGAGCTCAGACTCTTTGGACGTTGGCACGATAATGAACAAATTTACTGGTGGCGGTAATGTCGTACCGGCGACTGATTTCAAAATGGAGGCTCGATTTACTATAACATTGTATGAGAAACTGATTCTCCCCAGAAAATGTTTAAATATTTAAATTTTTCAAAATTCATTTTGTTAATCGTAAAGCTAAGTGGGTAATCGATAGGACTGCGTTGAAAAAAAGTAAAAGAAAATGAAAAACAACGAAATTAAACGTGGTGGTACTCTGCTTCAGGTCCGCCTTTATTTAATTTCCCTTCAGTCAGTCAAGTGCCATACGTGAAACACACTTGGGCGATCATGTCTCGAAAGAGACATGACTGACTGGGCAGAAGATTTTCCCGCAGTAGGTTTCCATTACTTTCTGCGGTAGACTGGTTGCCGACCAAGGCTATAGAACCCAATCTGTCCTATTATTTGACTCATAGCTGGATGGGAAAGAAATGTGTTTTATTATTAACTATTAATTAGTGGGTGATCAGTTTATTACTTCATAGCAATATAAAACGGATCCCCCAATTTATGTCCATAGATGCCTTAATCATGTTTTCAACTGTTATATTCAGTCAGTCAGTTATGTGTCATACGTGATACACGCTTGGGCGATCATGTCTCAAAAGAGATATGACTGACTGGGCAGAAGATTTTCCCGCAGTAGGTTTCCATTACTTTCTGCGGTAGATTGGTTGTCAGACAAGGCTACAGAACCCAATCTATCCTGTTATTTAACTCATAATTGGAAGGAAGAGTCTGAATAATACCTTTCCCAAGGGTTTATTTGCGCATAAGTGAATGCCATGAATTTGGCTGGAATTCGAACTCGGCTCCCCGATTTCTCGTTCTGAGCCGATATCCACTGCACCACAACGCACATCCGCAATTTCCCTTCACTGATCTTAAAATGTTACTCTTTCATTCTCTCAAATCTTTTTTCTTACATCTTCCGTATATTGATTTCGAGTCTCACTTTAAATAATTACATCATCTGAATATGTTGTGCATAATCCAAACTGGCAAGCATCGTATCTGCAATTTGTTGCAATATGCTTGGTACTACCTTTATACTAAAAGGAAGCCGGTTAAATTTGTATACTTCTTTATAAGTATTGTTTATAGTTTTGATCACTCTTTGTACTACTACTTGTAAGTAAGCGTCTGGCAGGTCCAATTTAATTTGGCAAAAATTCCCTCTGGACTTGACAACGGGTAGTTATATTGTTTCAAACTTTTATTTAGCTTCTTTAAAAAATCAGCACACATGTGGATTTTATTATTTCTTTTTTTAACGTAAACTGTTTGTGATGTCCATTCGGAATCGTCTGTTTTTGATATCACACTTAATTTTTCTAGTCTCTTTAATTCTTTATTAGTTGGTCCTAACGCAGCAAAAGATAGATTCATTTTTGGCTTAAATATCGGTGTTACATTTTATTTTACTTCAAATTTAGCTTTTGTTTTTGTGCATGTCCCTGGACCTTCTGAAAATATTTTTGGGAAACTCCTTTTTAATTAATTCTTTAATTTTCTGTTGCTGTATTAGCAATGGAAGTAAGAATATTTATTTTGCTACAGAAAGATTTAAATGGGAAGTCCCTTAAGATCAAATAATGCAACCCAATTTGTTCCAAATAAATCAGCTTTATTTTTTAATACCACCACCGATTCTTTAGTTTTGCAAACAAAAGAATTGTTACAGGTGAATTCCTTCATAAAGTCCAATTTCTTTTTTAAAACTCAATGAAAAACGTTTTTAAGTAGGTAATAAACTGTGTTTACTCATTTTTCTTCATGTCTGTTCATTTTTTATGGTGATATCATATTCTGTATCTAGTTGTAATTTTATTTTTACAGCAATACTTTTCACAAAACAAATTTCCTCTTTTGAGTTGTTTCTGAGTTAAAGAAGCGTTTGAAATCTTGTTAATTTTTTTCTTTAAGCTTTTTGACTTCACACCATGTATTTACCATGTACACATACGTTTTGTTTTCCTTCCATACTTTTGTGTTCTACCTTCACATATTTGTAGCATTTTTGTTCTTAAAAAAATAATTTTGAAATGCTTACCTTCACAACCGTGGCAAATATGAGGTATTGAGGATGATTTATCGTCTTTTTTAATGTTCTATTAGTAACATTTTACTAAGTTAAGACATTGCCAACGTGTATTGAATAATGAACTCCTATCACCTAAAAATTCGACAGTATTACTAGTTACATTAAAATTTATCTCTCCGTTTTTTTTTGTTTTTTTTTTTTTGCAAAATAAAATTGACATACTTTTCATGTTCAGCAGGGTATAATTTTCTTAATAATATACGAACTTTCTTTTTATCATTCCAATACGAACAATCCCTTTTGAAGATACCTTCGTATCTTCTATAATAAGCTGGAAAAGTTATCTCTTCGTATGTATTGTATAAAAATTCGCTAATGGCATTAGCAACAGCATCTGGAGTGAATAAATCTGATGTTTTTGCTTCCCTAGTTTTATTAAATAATAATAAAAAAACTTTTGTTCTTCTTGTAATTGTAATTACTGTTCATGCTGTTGTTTTTATTACTGCAATTGTTGTACTTGTTATTGCTTTTGTTGTGCCAACATTTGAATCATGATAGATTATAGTTATTTCATTTAAATCTACGCCGCTGAATATTTCGTAGATTAATTTTTGAATAACTTCACCTGGTCATTTCTCTGTAGTCCTGCGGATATGACGTCTCTTTGGTGAAGTGGCAAATATTAATTGAATATTCTATTACGACGTGTAGGATACGTATTTTTTGTTTCTTAGCGTAAGTTCAAACGAACACTCGTCGCAACTTTTGTAAAGTCACATATATGAGAAAAACATCTTCGAAAAACACTGTCAGACCTTTTTTTTCTTACTCGGACCTTATTTTGTACTTATATATATATTTATTATTTTTACAACCTCACGTGTTCCTTGCAGCACTATTCATCTGATTACATCAAAACGAGTTCGACTATCAGTATTTGTCTGTGTATCTGAGATGAAGTATTATTTATACTATTTCCATTATTCGAACTATTGTCCTCATCTTTGTTGCCATTTGTACGATGTTTCGGCTTTTGTACGCTCAGGCCTTCTTCAGGTGCTAGGAATTTTGGACCTAACCCTTTATTACGATCACATGATTCAGTGGATATAGACGTTGGTTAGTTCCTGTGACTTGACCCAAAGAGTTGTGAGTTCAATACCAGGCTACAGCATTGGTGAACAAGTAACTTACAGAGTTAGAGGGCGATAACTGATGACTACCAAAAGAGGCCCAACGCAAGGAATGAATATTATATACCCCAGTGATTGCAATAAAGAGTTCAGTTCGAAATTTTTAGCACCAGAAGTACGCCGGAGCGTACAACGGCCGAAACGCCGTACGAATGGCAACAAAGATAAGAACAATAGTTCGAATGATGTAAATAGAGGTCGACTATATTTGTCCTCTGGCGATCTTTGTTCAAACTCAAATGTTGGCAGCAAGACTTTATTCACATGTGACACACTAACTCCTAGAATCAATGCTTTTAGTTCTTTTGGTGTAAGAAACACGAAAAGAAACCATCGTTTGTTGATAAAGTCTATGAAGGTCCGGGGCCAGAAGGTCTGTAGCCACAGACAGCACGGAAGGCAATGCAATATTTTGTTCCTAATATGACACAAGGGAACCCAGAAAGAGATAAAAAGAGTATTGTGGGGTCTTCCCTTTTTCTATGATAAGGAACTCAACTTAAATATACATATACTCCTGCTACAACAGATATAGACAGAGTTCGAGATAACGGGAGATACCGAACGATACCGAAAGATACCGAGGTTTTACAGAGGATACAGCGTCAGAACTTCATAGTAGCTCTGAGCTCCATTCAGCCAGAATATTACTACACAGCACCCGTCAGCTTCCGACGTGGACATACTACGGCTTCACTTCAGAAACTTGTATATATACTTCGTACTAATCGTATTCCTGGATTACTAACCTGCGTTCAAGTTTAATATACTTATTTTTCTATCTCAAATTCTGGTTGTTGTTCTTTTATTTTGTGAGATTCCCATTCCCGGGATCCACAACAGAGAGTGAGTGTATATGTGCATATCTCTCTAATTAATTTATTTCAAAACTACTGATTATAACTGGGTATTCAGACTTCTTAGTAACATATTAACACAATGCTTTCAATAAAGAGGCATAATACAGGAAAAAAATGTTACTGCCGTATCTGATTAACACTAGGAAGTAGCAGAGGTCAGAATCAAATTTAATGTCAATAAAGAGTCTTTGTTCTTAGATAAGTTGATATGTGGTGACCCAATTTACATGACGCTCAAACATATATTCAAATAGGTTTTGTACTTGTTGTTATTCTAGTGCAGAGGTTCCCAACCCTTTTTGCGTCATCGCCCATTACACATGGTAAAAACCTCCACAACCCACCTGTATAGTAAACATTCATTCATATGTATACAAAAATTGTTTGGTAAAAGTTTGTTACTGGCTCATAAACTGACTTTAAGATGTAGAAAAAAAAAAAAAAGGAAAAAGAAAAAAGAACCAAAAGGCGTTAACTTAGAAAAATTTGGAAACCCATGAGAGGTTGAACAAATCTGGAAAGAAGACACATTTTTATCTTAAACAAAGAAAAAAAAATCATGTTTGCGATTTTAAGAGTTGCAAGAAAAATTTTCGTTTAATTCTAGTCGCAATGCCTAATGTGGGAACGAACAAATCTAGAAGACATTTCTTCCCACGTTATTTTTCATAGATTTCTGTCTTTACTCCTACCCGTGACCCCACCTCACTCTCTATCTCTTTTTCTCTCTCTTTTTCTTTTTCTCTTTCTCTTTCTTTCTTTCTTTCTCTCTCACACACACACACACACACACACACACACACACACACACACACACACAAATAAATAAACAAAAATATCCGAAAACGGTAACTATAAATTAGCAAATGGCACTTTCGTTTTTGCTGTTATGCAGAAGACAGTTTTCTATGACGTGAAAGGTGTCGCCATGTTTTTTAGTTCGTTTATTTGATGAAACAAGCTGACGCCTGCGTGAAGGAAGGAAGTAGTTTGGCGCCAACCGACCCCATCACAAATTTTTCTCTTGCTTTTTTTCTTTCTTATTCTTCTTTGTTAATTTCGTAATGTCACTGTTTTAAGAGCAGAACAGGAAAAAGATGTTAAAAGGGATCGTATTTAATATTTTAAATACTTTTACTGAGAGAAAAATAAAGAAATAGCGAATAAGAAAAATCAAGAGAGAGGGAAAGAGAGAGCGGGAGAAGGAGAGAGAGAGAGAGAGAGAGAGAGAGAGAGAGAGAGAGAGAGAGAGAGAAAGGAAAAAGGGTGAATCAGACCGCGAAAGAGGAAAGAGAACGCAAGAAGAGAAGAGAGTAAAAGGAAAAAGAAAGCAGTGGTGTATTTTTTTCATCGGGATATTTCAATTGGTGCCTTGATAGATACATATAAATTGACTGAGACATATACACACGAACATATGTATACATGTGTGTGTGTGTGTGTGTGTGTGTGTGTGTGTGTGTGTGTGAGAGAGAGAGAGAGAGAGAGAGAGAGTTGTAACCCTAAAAGGTTACTGAGTGAGTAATCACCAAAATGGAGGTTGGGAATAATAGTATATCAACAAATACAAGACTCACACGATGTGTGAAATAGGTACACTGCTAGAGAACTTAGTATAATCACACTCCTCTATTCCAATAGTATCCACAGATGTTAGTAGATAGTAACATTCCATTCCATTCGTGTATATAGGCAGGTATACAGCAGAGAGAGAGAGAGAGAGAGAGAGAGAGAGAGAGAGAGAGAGAGAGGATGCGGGTGGATATGAACATTGAAAGATAAGGAGATATGTGGCGTGCTGAAATGCTTTTTTTGCACTGGAGCACATCTCAAAATTAGACCAACTGGCCAAACAACTGAATGATTTTGAAAACCCAGTTTAGCCATTGCGAGAAAATTTGAGGCGGCAAAACTGCAGTGACATAAATCAATATGAGCAATTTGAGACATCTATCTATCTATCTATCTATCTATCTATCTATCTATCTATCTATCTATCTATCTAAGCTTGTTCGTATCTATGAGTTTATATGTATATATTCATATTTATCTATCTCGAATTAATTCCGATATATATATATATATATATATATATAAAACAGACTTATATATATATATATATATATATATATATATATATATATATATAATTAATGTATATATAATTAATGTGTTTCAGGCTCCTTTGGTTTTTCTCGGCTTATTCTTAATCTTTTCGGATTTAGATAAAGTTTGGTGTAATTTGATATTTTTGTGTATACGTGATTATTTTTGTTCAATGAATGTTGTATTATTTATCTTTAGTGTTTTTGTTGTTTCTTATGTAGGCTTACACATCGTTAACAAATTAGCAAAACATTATCAACAGACGACGGACTAATAATCTTGTATAATTGCAACGGTAAAATCATAGAAAAAATAAAAGAAAACAAATCATGCAAAAACTTTCAATTCACTATGATTCGTAATCGACATAAAATCAAATCTTAAAAAGAGCAAATTTCTTAGATGTAACATTCAATTTAAAGAAGCAAGCATACAAACCATACAGAAAAGAAAACAACAACTCCATATGCATTGTGGTGATACCGACCGAGCAAAAGCGAGGGACCGGGTGTTTGCACACTCACGACCAAAAAGCAAATGACCAAAACTCGTCGGTGCGCATCCGGGTTCACTCAGATGTTCCGGTTGAAAACTAGAAATTAATTAAATATTAAATTTCCAGTTTGCGAGCTTACGCGAATTTTATTTATCGGCCAATGGGAAGCCCAGAATCAAATACAAGTGTGAAATCCCAAATGATCTACTACGATCCAAAAAGAAGATATAAAAAGCCGATACAGGAAGCATCGCCAGACAGACGCAGACAGACAGACAGACAGACTGACAGACCCAGGCTCGAGAGAGACGAGTGTAATTAGTAGCCCCCTTGACCCAAGTCAAGCGGCTTACTATGTTCGCCCCACTTACCCCCTCTCATCTTATCTTCGCTGTCTCAAAACTACTTACTGACCAAAGGAGCGGATACATCAAAGACATTCCTTACTTACAACGCTCCCACATTCCTAAGCATTAATTCTCTTTACAGCATTTTATTGATATGAACATTTTAACGTCCGTTGGACCCATATGCAAAGAATTACTTTAATTGTAAAAACCTAAATTGATATGTTTATATATAAAATGTTATTTTGCAACTCAATTTGCTTTTCTTGATTTATAATCATTTTATGACTTATAGTGGGCTATCTACAACAAGGCCAAATTCCGTTAATCTGCAATAATACACAACTACCCTTCAAAGAAACGACTCCCCACTATAAACTGGAAAAGAATGGATAACCCACTATAGAATCAACAAAACCTCCACCCCATAATGTATTCAGGTACATGTTTATATCCATAAACAAAAGAATATCAACGAATTTCAGCAACATTAAAATATCTATCTAAACTTATTTATAAATGGAACTTTGTCTGTGTGTGTGTGTGTGTGTGTGCGTGTCTGTGTGTCCGTTACCTATAGACTCCGAAACGGCTGAACCAATTTTCTTGAAAATTTACACAGTTGTACTATAAGCGTCTGCGAGTGTTCTTAGCTAGGTTTTGTGTTGAGGTACCCTCGATAAATATCGAAAATTGATAATCGAAAAAATCGGGTTATAGAAGGAGTGGTCCGATTTTAATTAAATTTGATACATTCATAGACAAAGACATAAGAAATGATGTTCAGAAGTTTCAAGGTTGCAGTTCTTACAATAGTGCAGAAAATCCATAATATATATATATGTATATATAAAAGGCAAGATGTTTGTGTGTGTGTGTCTGTTTATCTGTCTGTATGTCCTTTATACAAATCCACAATTTTTATCCGATTCTCACCAAACCTCACACAAATATTCTTTAGGCCGAGTCTGAGCTCCAGGATCATGGATTAGTTTTAAAGCTTTCATTACACCCGAGCAACGCCGGCCTATACTGCTAGTATTCAATAAAAACAAAGAAACATACGAATCAGCATTATGAAATGGCGGATATTTGAACAAGCTGGAATGTACAAACGAAAACAAGTCAAAGAAGAGAAAAAAGTCTGAGTGTGAGTTTTGTTTAACAGCATATCAACCTTTGTGGGTTATTTAATGCCAAACGGTGGGGTTTTAAGGCATTTTGTAAATGTTCGGTTATAGTGAGAAGGCTGATTTAGTCAGATTTTAAGGAAAACCTTTTGTTTTTATTCTTTTTCATTTTAGAAAACTGAAAATGTTTTCTAGTTTGGTATTCAAAAATGTTTTGCTGAGAATAATGTTTTCTTCAAAAATGTGTTACGGTAACAATTTTTTCTTAAAAAATGTGTTACGGTAACAATTGTTTCTTCAAAAATGTGTTACGGTAACAATTTTTTCCTCAAAAATGTGTTACGGTAACAATTGTTTCTTCAAAAATGTGTTACGGTAACAATTTTTTCCTCAAAAATGTGTTACGGTAACAATTGTTTCTTCAAAAATGTGTTACGGTAACAATTGTTTCTTCAAAAATGTGTTACGGTAACAATTGTTTCTTCAAAAATGTGTTACGGTAACAATTTTTTCCTCAAAAATGTGTTACGGTAACAATTTTTTCCTCAAAAATGTGTTACGGTAACAATTGTTTCTTCAAAAATGTGTTACGGTAACAATTGTTTCTTCAAAAATGTGTTACGGTAACAATTTTTTCCTCAAAAATGTGTTACGGTAACAATTGTTTCTTCAAAAATGTGTTACGGTAACAATTGTTTCTTCAAAAATGTGTTACGGTAACAATTTTTTCCTCAAAAATGTGTTACGGTAACAATTGTTTCTTCAAAAATGTGTTACGGTAACAATTGTTTCTTCAAAAATGTGTTACGGTAACAATTGTTTCTTCAAAAATGTGTTACGGTAACAATTGTTTCTTCAAAAATGTGTTACGGTAACAATTGTTTCTTCAAAATGTATTCTAGGTAATATCTTTCCTTCAAAAATGTATATTTTCTATAAAAGTCTATTTTTATGCATATATTTCTATAAAAGTATTTTTATACTGTCATAGTGTTTTGACCCCAGTTTGATGGTTAACTATTTGCCCATAGCTGGGACCCTAACAGGTGCTACCACTCCGGGTCAAGATTAACCTGAGAACAACAGCAATTAAGAGGTAGTTCCATGCTCCTCACAAACTCCTAATTAGAGGCCTTGCTGCCGGATGCAGTTTACCGTCATGCTCAGGACCCCAAAAGATAAAGAAATATAATCTTGTTCAACCCACCCTAAAATAAAACAATAAAAACAAAAATGGAAAAAACATTATTTAAAATAATCGAAGACCATTTCTCCAAGCATTTCTCCATCTATCAGAAATCATCAACAAAAATACAATTAAAATCAGTAACAACATTGAGAAAAAATAACCAAAAGGGAAAAGGTATTAATCCGTCCCTTCTCTCCAGTTATGGGTTAAATAACAGGGTAGGACTTGATTTTAAAAACAAATCCCAATGAATCTTGATACTTCGAAAAGAAAAAAAATATTACTAGACACAAAACTTATATAAAAACAACAATAAATTGTTGAAAGAAAAAGGTATTACCAGCAATAAATAAATAAAATTTAGTTGGCAATAAATGACCCGCCGAGGTTGATGTGTCATTAAACAAAACAACCAACCAACCAGCCAAATATCCTGTTTGTTCTTGTATATTGTTCTTCCCTTTAAGATTTTTTATGATTTTATGTGATTTGGTGTATGTGTCTTTATTTTTGTGACATTTTTGGTTTGATTGTTGCCTCGAGGCTTTAACTGTATACACCTCTACCCTTCACCTAACCTTATTTCTTCGCTGTGTCAGTTTAATTTTTTTTTGTAATATTCTGAATTAAATTAAACTATTTGATTTTTCGGGTTTGAAGAAGAAGTTTGTAATTTTTGCAACTGCCGAAATAAATCCTGGATTTATAACAGGTTAATTATGTGTTTAGTTTTCCTATCAATATTTCATATTGCTCTGGATAATATCCATTGAGCTCTCTATTTTGTTTATCTATGTAATATTTTATATTATTTAGTTACTATTTTTAGAGATTATCATTTCCGTTTTTACGGGTTTGTCATTATCACACACACACACACACACACACACACACACACACACACACACACATATATATATATATATATATATATATATATATATCTAAAGAGTGGGATTTAAGACATGCAAATATATATATATATATATATATATATATATATATATAGCTACATAGCTAGATCTGGAAAGACTGAGATAGATAGATAGATAGATAGATAGATAGATAGATAGATATGAACTGATTGAGATAGATAGATAGATAGATAGATAGATAGATATGAACTGATTGAGATAGATAGATAGATAGATAGATAATAGATAGATAGATAGATAGATAGATATGAACTGATTGAGATAGATAGATAGATAGATAGATAGATAGATAGATAGATAGATATGAACTGATTGAGATAGATAGATAGATAGATAGATAGATAGATAGATAGATATGAACTGATTGAGATAGATAGATAGATAGATAGATAATAGATAGATAGATAGATAGATAGATAGATATGAACTGATTGAGATAGATAGATAGATAGATAGATAGATAGATAGATAGATATGAACAGACTGAGATAGATAGATAGATAGATAGATAGATAGATAGATAGATAGATAGATAGATAGATAGATAGATAGGGTGCGGATAATCCTTGATCAGAAAAGTGCGTTTGAGAATTATCAAAAAGGTGACAGACTAAAAATGAATTTTGAAAGTATAAAGAAAAGAAATAAATTGAAGAAACACAATTGAGCAAATGAATCAAGAGATGAATTTTGAAGTGAAGTTCCGGCTGAGTCCAACCATCAAAATGTCTTTTTGAATAACATCAGACCAGTTTTGTTTAATAAATCCATTGAAAAAGATTCTACCCTCGTCTTCACTTCCTTCACGGCTTTTATATCGACTGTCTGAAATTCTTGGTAAATTCTTTTCCATAATTTTTCCAAACACAGTTTTAGCCCAAAAGCTTTAAACAGAATCTGGGAAATCAAAACGAGGCTGAAAATGGAACAAACAAACAATGATTGAAATAAA
>JBBBDQ010000185.1:50000-147500 GCA_037127315.1 Ascarosepion bandense
ATTATGCCTCCATTTATCTTCCCACAGCACCTCAGACTCAACACGTCGGCCTTCCTCAAGTGCTTTGAGGAAGTAGTGTTGCCCTGGATCAAGATGGCGGCTGCTGGAAGACAATATGTCTGGCAACAAAACTCTGCACCATGTTACACAAGCAGGAGAACCCAGCCATGGTAGTCAGACAATTTTTGCGACCGCATCACCCTCTCCATCAGGCCACCTAACTCTCCAGACGGCAACCCCCTTGGTTGTTGTTATGGGAACTTACCTTTTTTGGACTATAATGAACTCTTCCTATTATTATGGATGCCGGGAGAATATGCCTCTCGGGGTGGAGTTGAGTTGAGTTGAGTTGAGTTGAGTTGAGTCACCCCGGTCTAATACTTTGCAATCCGACTGACGTTTAACACACTTTGTATGTATTATCTCGTTAAATATATATTTCACTAATTCCCGAGTTCGTGTTTTTCTTCCGGACCTATCTTGGGTCCACAACAATTATCATGTGTGAGTCGCAGTTGAATGAGGGACCAACAAAACTCCTTCTAACGGAAAAGATGAACTTAAGGTAAGGATTATAGCTGCATTCACCAACTTAAAGAGGGAGACCGCCCAGTAGAGTTGTGGGAGATTTCAAAATCGTCTGGGGGATCATAGTTGAAATCAATGGCGATTTTATTGAATAAATTTACTCTTTATTATTTCAAAATATTTTTGTGTAATTTTAGTAAATATATCTGTTAAAGTGTGATGTCATTGTTATTTTCTTTGTTGCATAATTTACATGATAATTTATCCATCGCACCAGTGTATATATGATGTATATTTTATATCGATGATAAATACTGAGGGAAAATTGAAGGTATAGAAATAAAATAAAAAAAGAATGAAATGACGAAAAAGAAGAGAGAGAAGGAAAAACAAAAACAAATAAAGAAAAATAAACGAAGAAAAAAATGTAAAATTGATGGAAGCCATATTTGAAAAAAGACGAAAATAAAAACTAGAAAAGAAGAAGAAAAAGAAAGAAAATAACATTGTTAAAAAGGAAGACAGAAAGGGAAAATGGAAGATAACCCCCCCCCCAAAAGATAAATGGAAGATGAAAAGAAAAAAGAAAAAAGAAAAAAGTAAAACAAATAAACAAAACGAAGCAACCCCCACCCCTTCACAAGTAAATGAAATGAAGAAAAAATGATAAGAACAGAGAAATAAAAGAAAAGGGAAAATGAAAAATGGAAGGAAAAAATAAAACAAATAAATATGAAAAGAAGAAGAAAGCCAAAGAAAAAACAACAACAAAAAACAAAAAAACAAAAAGAACAAACAAAAAACAGAAGTGTAAAAATGGAAGGAAAAAATAAAACAAAATAAACAAGAGAGAAATGAACAAACAAAAAACAACAAAACAAACATAAATAGAACCAACCAAGCAAAAAGAAACAAAGAAGAAAATTTAAGAAAACGAATAGACGTTTGACATAATGAATGTGAATGAAAGAGACATTTCATAATCAAAAAAAGAAAAGAAGAGAAAAAGAAAGAATGAATGACAGAAGGAAAGGAAGAAGAAAGGAAGAAAGCTAAGCATTTCAAACTAGCAAGGGAAAATGAAAAGTTAGAAATGAAGGCAAATTAAGAAAGAATGAGAAAGAAACATCAGAGAAGAAGGACACACACACACACACACACACACACACACACACACACACACAGGGAGAGAAAGGGAGAGAGAGAGAAAGTGAGAGAGAGAGAACATGAGAGAGAGAGAGAGAGAGAAAGTGTGAGAGAGAGAGAGAGCGATTAGAGCGAGTTCTTCCATTATGCTGTCAAAACTTATTTAGTTTACTAAAAGCGGCTTCTCGAACGGCAAGTCCAATCGCCTGTCTCTAAGCAGCTAGCTGTCTCATAGCGTGACGAGAAGATGTGTCACGTGTCCATGAACTCGCGCTTTAGAGCTCTCTTGCAGCGCAGTAGTTCGCACGTTGGCCCGGGGGTAATTGTTCAGTGTGTCATTTATTCATAGATCCGAAAAAACTGAGGACCTTATGTCGTATTCGTTGCAAACACGACAATCCGGTTGAATATTTCTCGCTGTTTTTATGAGGTCAACATCAATGGGTCAGTCAGTTAAGTGCCGTACGTGATACACGCTTGAGCGATCATGTCTCGAAAGAGACATGACTGACTGGGTAGAAGATTATCCCGCAGTAGGTTGCCATTGCTTTCTCCGGTAGACTGGTTGCCGACCAAGGCTATAGAGCCCAATCTGTCCTGTTATTTAACCCATAACTGGAAGGAATAGACGGATTAATACCTTTCCCAAGGGTATTTGCGCGTAAGTGAATACAATGGATTCAACTGGAATTCGAACTCGGCTCCCCGGTTTCTCGTTCCGAGCCGATATCCACTGCGCCACAACGCAAGCAAAGCCACACATCTAGCGTGAACATGTGAATGCAAGAAATACAATTCATATGATAATAATCCAATTTCTGTATGGTTGCGTGCTTCTTACCATAATACAGCAAAACGGAACATTGTAGCGCCATTGTTGCTAGCTCTTCTTCTTCTTCTATGTGCCCTGTCCCTTCAGGACGTAGGCGATCATGGTTCTCCACGTCTCCCTATCCCTTTTGGCTCTTAGTATGTTTGAGCCTGTTGCTCCTGGCAACCCCCGTTCCGTCATCCACCTGATCAGACCCTGCAAATATGTTATCCGCTGCCTTCCTCTGTCTCTCCTTCCTTCTATCTGACCAGTCAGTATCAGGTTCTCCAGGCTCTCTTTCCTCATTGCATGTCCCGGGAACTTCAGTTGTCTCTTCCTGATGCTCAGCATCAATTTCCTTTTTGTTGCCATTCTTTTCAACACCTCCTCGTTGCTTGCATGCTCAGTCCACGATATCTGTAGAACCACATTTCGGCCGTCTCCAGTTTTGTCCTCAGTTTCGATGATATTGTCCAGCATTCGCCGTATTGAAGAACTGACATCACGTAGCAGTCTAGCACTCTTCGATTCTATTGAGATTTTCCTGTGTGTTAGTATTTTGCTCATCTTCTGGAACGCGTCCTTTGCCATGCCAATTCGCCTTCGGATCTCCGTGTCGCAATCCCCAAAAACGCTTAAACTTTGAGATAAAGCAATTTATACATCAATCGATTTCCGAATAATAAATACTTCATGGATGTGCTTTGTCGAGCAGTGGATATCTGCTAGGAACGAGAAGTCGGAGAGCCGAGTTCGAGTCACAATTGAATTCGTTGGATTCACTTACGCGCTAGTATCCTAGAGAAAGGAATTAATTCATATCCTCTCCCTTTAGCTACGTTTTGAATAGCTTAAAATCGAATAGTTTAGGTTTAGAGCCTTGGTTGGTAACCAGTCTATCACAGAAAGTAATGCCATCTACTGTGGGAAAATCTGCCCAGTCAGCCATGTCTCTTTCGAGACATGATCGTCTAAGCGTGTACCTCGTATGACATTTAACAGACTGACTTTTATGGTAATTATTCTAATGAACTTACCGTCATGGTATTTAGACTTTATGAATGTAACCGCAGTCTTAGATTGGCAACGAGGTTTCATTAATTTACAGTTGAATTGGTTAGACGCAACCATAAGTTCTATGGTAACACTATATTTTTTCGCACTTTGTCGCTTGTGGAACTCTCTTCCGACTCCACGTTTTCTTTAAAATTTAATCTACCAAAAGTTTAATGCAATATCAATCGTTATCTACTGTTTTCTTGATTCCTCTTCTTTTATTATTCTCGTTTCTTCTTTTATTATTCTCGTTTCTTCTTTTATTATTCTCGTTTCTTCTTTTATTATTCTCGTTTCTTTATAATTTTCTATTTTTCTTATTCTTCCACACTTAGTAACTCCTTGTGTCTCAGTGGCTTTACTCCGATGTTTGGGGTGAAATGATTAAAACAATTTCCTATTACAAAGCTTGAGACCCACTCTATGTAGAAGATAACAATAAAAATGGCAATGATGTGTGTGCTATGAACGTAAGAGAAGGATATGATGATTATAAGAATAAAGAAGACACATTACGATTGATCCTTGACATCAAGAGATCAAAACTGGAGTGTTCAGCGAATCAACCACACACGAGTCTATTCTACAAGATGGTAGTTCATCGGAAAAGCTGAGTGGAATTTTTTTCTGACGTTTGGAACTCGAGGAAAATGGGTATAATTCGAATCCGCAGAGGCAACATGTCAGTCAGTTAAGTGCCATAGGTGATACACGCTTTGGGCGATCATGTCTCGAAAGAGACATGACTAACTGGGCAGAAGATTAACCCGCAGTAGGTTGCCATTGCTTTCTGCAGTAGACTGGTTGCCGACCGTAGCTATAGAACCCAATCTATTCTATTATTTAACCCATAACTTAGGGAAAGATACGGATTAATACCTTTTTCAAGAGTATTTGTGTGTAAGTGAATGCAAGGAATCCAACTGGAATTCGAACTCGGCTCCCCGATTCAACATGTCCGAGCGAAAAAGGTAGAAAATTGTGATACTAAAGAATGGGGTTCGTCTTTCAAAATTCTTTCACCGTGCCGAAAGCAATTGGCAAAGAGATTGAAGAACAATTGTAGCTATGCATACGTAGATACTGAGTAAAGTGCTAGAGATTTCAAGAGGTTTGACCCCACTTGGCTACTTGCAATGGCCCTCAGAGGTATACGAAATGAGATTAACAAATATCAAAGAACCTAAGTAGATCTATTTTTATAGCACTGCTTAAGAAACCAGGTGCAAACGAATGTGAACTCCATCGGTCAATCAGCCTAGTAGGTCACATAACAAACCTAATCTTCTATATTCTGATGAATTAGACCGGAATGCGATATATATGCACAAAATGATAATAGAAAGAACAATAAAAATGCAAAAGGATGTATACTTGTTTAACGAACATCCTATATATACAGGGTATCCATAAAGTTTGTGTGAACTTTAAAAAAAATATATTTTTATTTGTATAGAAATAATTTGTAAAAAGGATTAGAAAGAAGTAAATTTATATTTTTAAAGATTTTATTGAAATTTTATTTAAGTTTCCACATGTCCTCCATCATTAGCAATACAAAGGGTAATACGATTTTGCAGTTCACGGAAAACATTTGCCAAGTGATTAACAGTAATGCACGAAATCACATTAGTTATTTTAGCTTTCAAATCTTCTAATGAAGGTTTGGTTACATGCACAATTGTTTTCACATGTCCCCATAAAAAAAAGGTATACATTTTTAAAGTGCACTCGATCATGGCCTTCCAATCTCCCTATCCCCTATAGCTTTTAACACCCTTTCTCTTGTTACCCCTCCCAAACCCTGCTCTGCCATTCATTTGCTCAAGCCCATAAATCTAGAATATAAATGTATAGACACTAGTATGACCACAAAATGAGGGATTAGTCTATATATTCATCATAGTGTAGGATTGATCCCCCATTTTATATCCACATTATAATTTCTTATTTGTTTATCAAATTCTGATTAGGTATAAATCCACCTCTTCTCAATACTGATTCGTTATTTATAACTCTTATCTTCTATGTGCCATGTCCCTTCAGGACGTAAGTGATCATGGCCCTCCACATCTCCCTATCCCCTATAGCTCTTAACACCGTTTCTCTTGTTACCCCTCCCAAACCCTGCTCTACCATCCATTTGCTCAAGCCCATAAATCTAGAATATAAATGTATAGACACTAGTATGACCACAAAATGAGGGATTAGTCTATATATTCATCATAGTGTAGGATTGATCCCCCATTTTATATCCACATTATAATTTCTTATTTGTTTATCAAATTCTGATTAGGTATAAATCCACCTCTTCTCAATACTGATTCGTTATTTATAACTCTTATCTTCTATGTGCCATGTCCCTTCAGGACATTAAGTGATCATGGCCCTCCACATCTCCCTATCCCCTATAGCTCTTAACACCCTTTCTCTTGTTACTCCTCTCAAACCCTGCCCCACCATCCATTTGCTCAAGCCCATCAAGTATAGGGTGCCCATAAATTTTGTGTGCAGTTTAAAAAATTTAGAACTTTATTTGTATTTGCGATAGAAATAATTTGTAAAAAGGATTAGAAAGAAGTAAATCTATATTTTTTAAGGTTTTATTGAAATGTTATTTAAGTTTCCACATGTCCGTCATCATTAGCAATACAAAGGGTAATACGATTTTGTGGTTCATGGAAAATATTTACCAAGTGATTTATCGTAATACCTGAAATCACAGTTATTTTAGCTTTCAAATCTTCCAATGAACTAGATTTGCTTGCATACATAATTGTTTTCACATGAAAATAAATCTAATGGATTCAAATCTGGCGAATGTGGAGGCCAATAAAATGGTCCAGCCCTTCCGATCCACCTGTTAGGAAATTCCTGATTTAGAAACTGTCTGACACGCAGAGCGAAGTGACAAAGAGCTCCATCTTGTTGAAACACTGTATTTATCTTTCAAGTATAATTGTTCAAGCTCATTTTTTATAGATTATTTCTGCGACAAATACAAATACAGTTATAAGTTTTAAAAAGTTGCACACGGACTTTATGGACACCATGTATGTATATATATATATATATATATATATATATATATATATATATATATAAATTTCAAGTTTAGTTGTTCAGACTCATTTTTTATCGATTATTTCTACGACAAATACAAATAAAGTTATAAGTTTTAAAAGTGCACACGGACTCTATGGACACCATATATATATATATATATATATATATATATATATATATATATATATATATATGAACAGAGTAAGTAAAGAACCGTTAAGAAAAAGTGTCTTTCATCTAACATGTTTCCCTTTAACAAGTTTCGTTATAGATCTTTTAAAGACGAATGATTTAAATTAAAAAAAAATATTAAATTTAAAAAATACAAAGAGACAGTATAATTAATTTTTTTTCAGATTTTTAGAAAATTAAAAAAAATCATTCGTCTTTAAAGAAATCTCTGAAGAAGTTTGTTCAAGTGAAACATGTTAGATTAAAGACACGTTTTTTATACCTGTCCTTTATTTATTCTGTTCATCTTGTCGAATTTCAATATATATATATATATATATATATATATATATATATATATATATATATATAAATGGAAGTAAACACGTTAAATTCAGAGGCTCACTATGAAGGAGTGATGTTAGAACTGTGAAACCCTACATGTATTAATTTCAGATCTTCTTAATAATAACTGCATTGTTTATTTCCAGGTCAACCAAATCAATCGCCTGTCATCCATCACTATGATGTGAACACGATTAATGTTTACCTCGGTGGTAGTTGTTCCAGGACGTGTAGCCCTTGGCTCATCTTCAGGACACTCTCCCTCTTAAATTCATCTTCCCACTTTTGCACTGTGCGTAATGTAACAACCATGTCAGCATGATTGTTCTTAGAGGCTAAACTCTTTTTTCTGTGGCTACTTAATAACACCATGGAAGCAAATCTTGTCCATTTTCAAGATAATTCACTATTAGTTACATTTGAAGTCATCTTTGAAGTCAAATGCCAGTTTACCTGGAAAGACAATGCAGCTATTAATAAGAAGAGTTAAAATTAATGCATAAAGATTTCACAGTTCTGGCATCGTCCTTTCATAGTCAGCCGATGATGTTTTCAGCCATCCCTCTTATTAATATGTTTTTACTTCCATTTTAATATTAATTCATGTCATGTTCTTAATTTTCAGATTGTTTTTATATTTGATTCTTATTTTGCTTAGATTATTTGTTAATATTAATAGCATTTTTTTATTTCATTTTACACGCACAGACATAATATGTACGTTTGATTTTTTGTTGCATTCTTTTAGTTTAAAAGATTTAGTGTTGCAGTTAGATAAATAGATTTTTAATTTCACGCAGTTCTTTATGCCAGGGGTTCCCAAACGTTTTAGAATCGCGACCCACTATTCATGACGACAGCCTATTACGACATAATCAAATTTCTTCATCTTTCATGTGCCATGTCCCTTCAGGACGTAGGCGATCTTCAACGTCTCCCTATCCCTGGTAGCTCTTTGCTCTCTTTTCCCTGTTACCTCACTCAAACCCTGCTCTGCCATCCAACTGCTCAGGTCCTTCAAATATGTTATCCGCTGCTTTCCCCTGTCTCTCTTTCCCTCTGTCTGACCTGTGAGTATCAGATTCTCCAAGCTTTCCTTCCTCATCATATGTCACAAGAACTTCAACTGTCTTTTCCTAATGTTCGGTATTAATTTCCTTTTTGTTTCCATCATTTCTAAGACCTCATCATTGCTCACATGTTCGATCCATGATATCCACTGCATAAAAACATATGAAAGAATATAAAAAATATTATTTATTTGAATAGGTTAATATTGATTTTCTTTTTAATATGACGAATGATTAATTTGAGAGCATGATCAACTTTTCTCTGGTTAAGGTCTTCAAAACAGCATTTCTTGATACAACAACAGCCTGGCAGTGAAAGCCCGAGTCTTGAACTATCTCAAAAGATAGCGTTTAATTGAAGCAAATGCGTAATTCAAGTATAACTTTTTACGACCTACTAACCTTCAAGCATTGAAGTTTTCTTTTTTGTTCCAGCTGCTACTGCTCCTACTGAAGAAGAACTGCTGTCATCTGGGTATTTACCAAAAACCTCTCGGTCCTGGGCATGTCGGTAAACTGCATTCGGCAGCAAGGCCTCTGATTGGGAGGTTGTGGGGAGCATGGAACCACCTCTTAATTGCTTTTGTTCTCAGGTCTACTCTAACCTGGAGTGGTAGCACCTGTTAGGGTCCCAGCTCTGGGCAAACATTTAACCCCAAACCTAGTGTCAAAACACTATGAAAGTATAAAAATACACTTTTATAGAAATATATACATTTTTGAAGGAAAAATATTAACAACAATACATTTTTGAAAAAACAATTATTACTATAACACATATTGAAGGTAAAAAATATTTTCAGCAAAGCTTTTTTGAATACAAAACTGGAAGACATTTTCAGTTTTTTTAAATAAAAAAGAATAAAAACAAAAAAAAATTACTAAAATCTGACTAAATCAACCTTCTCATTATAATCGAACATTGAAAAAACCTTAAAACCCTACCTTTTTGGCTTTAAATAACCCACAGAGGTGTTGATATGCCGTTAAACAAAACTCAAACTCAAATCAGAAACCTCTCCACTGAGTCCGGATATAACACAAGGTCAGTTTTTAATTTCGAGCCCTTAATCTCGCGCAAAAGATTCCCATAGGCCCTACATAAGACAGGGTCGGGCTCTTGTCTACTTTTCACCAGATGCATAGCTATGTCTGGGTTCTCTAAACATTTTCAAACATTCTACTTGCGACACACCAGTGAGTCGCGACCCATAGTTTGGGAAACTATGCTCTAAGCTATTAACGCTTATTAAAATAGAAGCAGTTGCACAAAGAATTTGAAACTGTCTGCTCATTTTTATTCGTGATGTTTTAAAAATTGTTCGGCCATTTTTTTATTCGTTCGGGAAGCACACACGCACGCCGGCGTACGCGCACGCGCATTCTGTCTCTTTCTGTTTGTCTTGTCTTTTGCTCACCAGATGAGGCTGAGCGAACTGCACACGAACAATCCCTTCTGCAGTCGTTAATATTTTTAAGCCCTCCTACAGACAAAATCTTTAAAAATACGCGCCCTTCTCCCTTCACCTAACTAAACTCTCAATCCTCACCACCCGTAAAGTACCAACCCACCTCGTAAGAAACGGCGGAGCACAAACAGAAAAATTCGATATTTTTTTCTTTTTTTTCTTTATTTAGTTAGAATTATTTTTTTCTCTTGATATTTTTCGTTTTCCCTAACCCCGCCCTTCCCTCGCCGTTTTTTTAACGTAAACATCGAGATTAAAGAAAAAGTAAAAAAATATGAAGAGTACGCAGAATCGAAGAAAGAAAACAGAAACGCTTTCGACCTTCAGGCATAAACTTTCGTAAAAGGCACCTCCAAAATTCTTTCACTCTTCTTACGCTTCAGACTTTCGATACAACACCGATGCAGAATTGCTTAATCTGATGCACGCGTATCTAAATCGAAACTTATTTATAAATAGAACTGTGTGTGTGTGTGTGTGTGTGTGTGTGTGTGTCCATTACCTATAGACTCTGAAACGGCCGAACCGATTTTCTTGAAAATTTACACAGTTGTACTATAAGCATCTGCGAGTGTTCTTAGCTAGGTTTTGTGTCGAGGTACTCCCGATAAATATCAAAAATCGATAATCGAAAAAATCGTGTAAAAGAAGGAGTGGTCCGATTTTAATCAAATTTGAGACACGCATAGACAAAGACATAAGAAACGATATTCAGAAGTAGAATGTTCTTACACTAGTGCAGAAAATCGATAATATATATATATATAAAAGGCAAGATGTTTGTGTGTGTGTCTGTTTATCTGTCTGTATGTCCTTTATACAAATCCACAATTTTTATCCGATTCTCACCAAACTTCACACAAATATTCTTTAGGATTCTGGTCAGGTCATGGGCGACTTATTTTTTTCCAATTATTTTCCGATATTGAACTTGATACCCCGATATCCAATCAGGTCTGATCAAGATCAGGATTTCAGCCCTTTTATCGTGGTTCTTGCTGCAGAATTTGCTCTAACTTGGCAAAATTATAGTTTTTTGACTTAAACATTAGTAGGTCTTCTCAGATTATTCATTTTCCCCGATATCGGAAATCGATACCTACAGTTTCGCTTTAACTGGAAACAACTATTGTATTTTAGTCTTTCGTGCCAATGTCCAAAGAGTCTGAGCTCCAGGACCATGGATTAGTTTTAAAGCTTTCATTACACCCGAGCAACGCCGGGTTATACTGCTAGTAATAATAATGAAGGAATCTCACAGGTGATATCGAAAGCAAGAGAGACAAAAGAATGAAACGTGTCAGTTATCTAACGAGCTTATGTAAATAAATGGCGGAACAGGAACAGCAGGCTTGGTAAAAGGAGACACACATCTAAGGATAGATAAAATAGAAAACTGGGAACACGGCATGAAGAAGAAGATGACGAAGAGGAAGAAGAGGAAGAAGATCCTATTATCAAAACGTGAACCCCCCCCCCACCAAAAAAACGTTCGAATCGAATTCAGTATTTGTTAACCTTTTTCTGTGTACCGTATCTCTTCAGGACGGAGGCGATCATGGCCTTCCACATCTCACTATTCCTTGTAGGTCTTAACATCCTTTCTCTTGTTACCCCTTCCAAGCCTTGCTCAAGCCCATAAATCTAGAATATAAATGCATAGAAACTAGTATGGCCACAAAATGAGGGATCAGTCCATATATTGATCATAGTGTAGAATTGATCCCCCATTTTATATCCACGTTATAATTTCTTATTTGTTTATCAAATTCTGATTAGGTAGAAATCCACCTCTTCTCAATACTGATTCGTTATTTATAACTCTTATCTTCTATGTGCCATGTCCCTTCAGGACGTAAGTGATCATAGCCCTCCACATCTCCCTATCCCTTGTAGCTCTTAATACCCTTTCTCTTGTTACCCCTCCCAAACCCTGCTTTGTCATCCATTTTCTCAAGCCCAAAAATGTAGAATATAAATGTAGAGAAAATTGCATGGCCACAAAATGAGGGATCACGCCACTAAATAAATTATTATAAAAAAAATAAAGAAATAATTTCGAGATAAATTTAAGTTTTAATTTCATTTCAGCTCAGAAATGTTATATAATTTTTCATATTTTACTTGTTAAAGGTATAAGTTTTTAGAAATATTTATATCTGAAAATGATTGATTGAATTTAAGTCAGTCAGTTAAGTGCCATACGTGATACACGCTTGGGCGATCATGTCTCGAAAGAGACATGACTGACTGGGCAGAAGATTATCCCGCACTAGGTTGCCATTACTTTCTGCGGTAGACTGGTTGCCAGCCAAGGATATAGAACCCAATCTCTCCTGTAATTTGACTCATAGCCGTTTTGTTTGAAGTAGTGTGGAAGATCGACATCTTGATTAGGTCATTATTACCACTTCGAGTTATATATATATATATATATATATATATATATATATATATATATATCCACGATACCATAAGATCACAAGTAGGCATGTACGCCGATGATACCACAGTTTACTCTCGCCTCGATCAAAAATCTGGTGTAGGTGACAAGGCGACCCTCGCTGCCGAGCTTGAGAAGGACCTCCAATCCGTGGTGGATTGGGGTATGAAATGGCTCGTAAAATTCAATTCTTCCAAAACGAAGTTGCTGTCAATTAACCACCACAGACAACTGCACCTCCCTCCCATTAGCATGGAACAGGCTTGTCTCCCAGAGAGCAAATCACTACACCTGCTTGGCCTGACACTCTCAGCGGACCTCAAGTGGAATGACTACGTCGAATCCATTGCTAAATTCGCAGCTATGAAAGTCGGCTCTCTGTGCAGGGCCCTGAAATTCTTTCCGCCTGAATCTATCCTGCACTTATATAAATCCACCATCCGCTCATGTATTGAGTACTGCTGCCACATCTGGTCGGGTGCCCCTTCTATTCTCCTCGGGGTTCTTGACAAAATACAGCGAAGAATCTGTAATGTGATTGATACCGACTTGGCTGACCGCCTGCAGTATCTCTCTCACCGGCGTGACGTGGCTTCCCTGTGCCTCTTCTATAAATATTTTCATGCCTTCTGCTCGACGAACTTAAATCACTGGTGCCCCCTAGATGTGAATTTGCACGAGATACTAGATTGGCAACTAGGTCCCACCCTTTTACAGTGAAACCGATGAAATGTAACCGCAATTTCTACTTCAACAGCTTCTTCCCTCGCACTTCCCGCCTGTGGAATTCCCTACCGCATGCTTGCTTCCCCGACGGCTACAACCTCCAGGAGTTTAAATGTAAGGTCAATAGACACCTCCTAACACATTAACTCACACCCACTCTCTCGAACTGTCTCCCTATGTACATCCTAAGTCGTCTATCACCTTCCTTCTGACATTTCCTATACCCAATCCCTTTATGTAACCCCCTGCGCTACAGTGGCAGTGGAATGCCTTGCTTGGGGTGACACGTTTAAAAAAAAAAATAAAATATATATATATATATATATATATATATATATATATATATATAGGTACGTTTGGTTAACTACTCCGTGAACGGCTATCGACGCGGTATGTCTTAAAATTTCCCCAGACGTCTTCCGACCATTTGTGAAATCGGTGCTACGTCGGGTTGCTGTAATCCGCTGGGCCAGAAAAGGCCACACGATTCTAGGCGCCTAACCAGGGCAGTGTAATTAGATGGATGTTAGATATGGACATAATGAAATAGGTACATGACGATAACGCAGTCTATGGAGAGATAAGATTTTCCTTTGGTTTATTTTATGTTGGTCTGAGTCTGGAAGTTGTTACATCGGGGGTGGGTCGGGGAGGGCACTGACGTCTTAAAAATTCGGAAACATGGCTGGAAGAAATATATCATTTTTATAATAAATAATAATAATTTTCTTTTTAGTTTCGTCGCAGTAAAATCTCAACGACACAGAGTAAAAAAAAATGAAACATAGATAGTCTAAACAACCACACACACACACACACACACACGGACACACCTTCACATAGACACACACACAAGCACGCACGCACGCACGCACTCCCCTACACAAATATTCACACAACAATACACACTCACATAGACAGACACACATACACTCATAATCGCACACACATAAATGAAATGTTCTTGGCTCGACCAAGAAGCAATTTCCCCAATCTGATATTTGTATATCTCTCAGACCAATAACTTTTCGTCAACTCGCTGTCTCATTCACTCTCTCTTTCTCTTAGTAGTTTGTACATGTTCTATAGTAATAATAAAAATCATATATATATACTTTAGTCATCCGCAGACAGATCTACCCCGCTGTACCACAGCTCATCAATACGGTTAGACTCCGATCGCTTACCTAAGCCAGGATTAGGCGATTCAGTCAGGCGATTCCACCCCTAGGCCACGAGCGCCCGGTAGAAGGAGGCAGACTTTTTAGCGCGTATAAACACGCCCAATGTTCTCGATATTTGTAAACGCTTAGTTTATTTTAAACAGTATTTATTTCGTCTACTGGCCTGTTTACTAAAGAAAACTTAAAGAATGTGTTCTCTGTTGGATTTGAATCTGCGTTCCACCTTACTGAAGTAGCTACCGTCTTCGCTTTAAAGCAAGGTTCAATGTTGCCTTTAAAGTACACTCACTCGTTCAGATTTTTCACAAACTATATATCAGCTGAATTTCATCCCCGAAATAATTTCCATAGAGTACACAATAGTCATTTCTTCAAACATCATTTTTAGTGGATGACATTTAAATGCAACATAATTCTCCATCTTCGGTCTTCCTGAATCCCGTTCATCTTATGTCTTTTGCTCAGTCCTCTCTATAATTCACCCCCTATAACCTCATGCGTATTAGTGGCATTTTCACCTTGCTTGGGGTGAAATGATTAAAGAAACTGCTCGAGCTTTGCTCTGAAATATGGATACCATGCCTGGTTTCCATTTCCTTCCAAAATGTTTAAATTCAACGCTTAATCTTTTTACTTTTTGAAAGATCTGATAAAAAAATATCTTCAAAATTAATGAAACGACGTAGCACCGATTTCACAAATGGTCGGAAGACGTCTGGAGAAATTTTAAGACATGCCGCGTCGATAGCCGTTCACAGAGTAGTTAAGCAAGCGTATATATATATATATATATATATATATATAACTCGAATTGCTAATAATGACCTCATCAATATGCAGGCACATTTAAAAAAAATCATACATTTTTCATTTTATTTTTCTTTCTTTCAATTTATGGTTTGCTGTTGTGGCGCAGTGGATATCGAATCGGAGAGCCGAGTTCGAATACCAGTTGAATTCCTTGTATTCACTTACGCGCAAATACCCTTGGGAAAGGTATTAATCCGTCTATTCCTTCCAGTTATGGATTAAATAGCAGGACAGATTGGGTTCTATAGCCTTGGTCGGCAACCAGTCTACCGTAGAAAGCAATGGCAACCTACTGCGGGATAATCTTCTGCCCAGTCAGTCATGTCTCTTTCGAGACATGATCGCCCAAGCGTGTATCACGTATGGCATTTAACTGACTAACTGACTGACTGTAAGGAAGGATGTGCTTTGTAGTGCCGTGGATATCGGCTTGGAACGAGAAATCAGGGAACCGAGTTCGAATTCCAGTTGAATTCCTTACATTCACTTACTTGGAAAAAGTATGAATCCGCCTCTTCTCTTCTGCCTAGTCACTCATGTTTAATGAGTGACTAGGCAGAAGAATAAAGAAGAAACTTGAGGTAACAAAGCTCTGTTTCTACAGAAGGATGCTGAGAATACCATGAACTAAATATGTGAGCAACAACGATGCTTTAGGAAAAAGAACACAATACTTATACTTAGAATCAGAGAATGACAATTAAAATTTCTAGGGCAAAAAATGAGGAAAGAGGGCTTAGAAAATGTAACACTTACATGATAGGTTAAAGACAAGAGAGACAGAGGAAAGTATTAAAAAAAGAGAGACAGAGGAAACTATTAAAATTTCTAGGGCAAAAAATGAGGAAAGAGGGCTTAGAAAATGTAACACTTACATGATAGGTTAAAAACAAGAGAGACAGAGGAAAGTATTAAAAAAAGAGAGACCGAGGAAACTATTAAAATTTCTAGGGCAAAAAATGAGGAAAGAGGGCTTAGAAAATGTAACACTTACATGATAGGTTAAAGACAAGTGAGACAGAGGAAAGTATTAAAAAAAGAGAGACAGAGGAAACTATTAAAATTTCTAGGGCAAAAAATGAGGAAAGAGGGCTTAGAAAATGTAACACGTACATGATAGGTTAAAGACAAGAGAGACAGAGGAAAGTATCGCATAACCTAACCAACGAGCTTGTGTAAATGGTTGGCAGAACTGGGATTAGAAATGATAGTAAAAAGACAGATATCGCTGAAAGCTACAAATGACAGGTAGTTGTGGAGAACCATGATCGCCCACATCCTAAAGAAACAAGCACATAGAATAAGATTGTATACTACTTCAGGGAATCGCGTTTACTTTTATCGGTGTATAAAAACCCTTGTTCGGGTTCACAATTCACAAACATACAACATACAAACGTAAATTGTCAAATCCTTTTGTTTGCATGATTCCTGATCCATTGTACTTTTTTTTATACAAAGAGAAACATTGTATATACATAAAATTTTAAATAATATACAAAGGGTGGACAATTAATTTGGCCCGGGAGTTTCTAGTGCTGATAGCAGACACAGAAAGGAAACTACAAGACCTCCTATAGAAGGTAGCAGAAGAAAGTAACAAGAAAGGACTAGAAATAAAGTGCACGAAAACTGAATGCATGGTCATCAGTAAAAAGGGCAGCCCAAAATGCCAAATACAGGTCGGGGATACCAGAATCAAGCAAGTACAAAAATTTAAATACCTGGAAAGCGTTATAACAGAAGACGGAAAGTGCGAAACAGAGATCCGAAGGCGAATTGGCATGGCGAAGGAAGCATTCCAGAAGTTGAGTAAAGTATTAAGAAACAGTACAATTTCGCTAGAAACTAGGAATAGAGTACTGGATTGCTACGTGCTGTCTGTCCTTCAATATGGCAGTGAACGCTGGACAATACCATCAAAGATGAAGGAAAAACTTGAAGCAACTGAAATGTGGTTATACAGAAGGATGCTGCGAATATCATGCATCGAAAATGTGAGCAATGATGAGGTCTTGGAAATGATCGAAACAAAAAAAGAAATTAATACTGAGCATCAGGAAGAGACAGCTGAAGTTCCTGGGACACGCAATGGGGAAGGAGGGCCTGGAGAATCTGATACCAACAGGCCAGATAGAGGGAAAAAGAGACAGGGGAAAGCAAGGGATAACATATTTGAAGGACCTAATCAGGCGGATGATGGAATGAGGATTGCATGATGTAACAGGAGAAGGCGTGCTCAGAGCTACCAGGAATAGGGAAACGTTGAAAGCCATGATCGCTTACGTCCTGAAGGGACAGGGCACATTGAAGAAGAAGTCGCTTTGAGTAGGCCGCATTTAGCCGAGGGCCGTACCTTATAAAACGGATCATATTCATTAATATTTCATTTAATGCGAAGTGTTAATGTAAATTATATACGTAATACATGTAATAAATGATCTCGGAAGGAGATTAAAAGTACTTGGGAACATCAAGAAATGGACAATAAAATCAATTGTCAAAGTTACAGCGCATGTCTTACATCTTCTAATTATATTACGCGAAAGATTACCTGTGAGTATGAACAAATTTTATTAAAAATAAGAAGACGTAATGTTTGCAGTTTATTTAATCTGACATGCCTAAAAGAAAGTTTCTGTCTAAACACACACACACACACACACACACACACACACACATATATATATATATATATATATATATATATACTATCACTGGGGTATATTCCATGTACACTGCCACTTCTGGTAGCCATGAGTTATCTCCCTTTAACTTAACTCTTTTAAGTTATTTGTTCACCACTGCTATAGCCAGGTATTGAACTCACAACTCTCTGGGTCAAGTCACTGGAACTAACTAACGTCTATATCCACTGGAGTCCCACGCGTCTGAATCAAGCTTGTGTCAAATTTTACAGTGATACATTATCAGCCTCTAATGAGAGCAGCGGTATTTTAAAGAACTCAATTCAACTCCTAAGTTAAGTACCTTAAAATATGTCTTTTTATTCATGTTGATTGATGGAAATGCTAGGCAACCTCGACATTTTCGGCAAAGACATAAGAATAATCAAGAATCTCTACTGGCAGCAAACGGCCTGCATACGGACAGGTAACGACCTCAGTAGATACACAAAGATAGAAAAAGGCGTAAGACAAGGATGTGTCTTTTCACCGGATTTGTTCAACCTATACAGCGAGAATATTTTGAGGGCCCTAGATGACACACCAGGATTTGTTATTGGAGGCCACAACCTGAACAACATAAGATATGCGGACGATACAGTACTGATTGCGGACACGGAAAGTAAACTGCAAGATCTCATACAGAAAGTAGCAGTGGAGAGTGACAAGAAAAGACTACAAATAAACTTTAAGAAAACTGAGTGCATGGTCATCAGCAAAAGATACAACCCAAAATGCCAAATACAGGTAGGGGATAACAGAATCAAACAAGTCCAAGAATTTAAGTACCTAGGAAGTGTTCTAACAGGAGATGGAAAGTGCGACACGGAGATCCGAAGGCGAATTGGCATGGCAAAGGACGCGTTCCAGAAGATGAGCAAAATACTAACACACAGGAAAATCTCAATAGAAACGAAGAAAAGAGTGCTAGACTGCTACGTGATGTCAGTTCTTCAATACGGTAGTGAATGCTGGACAATATCATCGAAAATGAGGACAAAACTGGAAGCATCCGAAATGTGGTTCTACAGAAGGATGCTACGGATATCGTGGACTGAGCATACAAGCAACGACGAAGAATGGCAACAAAAGGAAATTGATGCTGAGCATCAGGAAGAGACAACTGAAGTTCCTGGGACATGCAATGAGGAAGGAGAGCCTGGAGAACCTGATACTGACTGGACAGATAGAAGGAAGGAGAGACAGAGGAAGGCAGCGCATAACATATTTGCAGGGTCTGATCAGGTGGATGACGGAACGGGGGTTGCCAGGAGCAACAGGAACAAACATACTAAGAGCCACAAGGGATAGAGAGACGTGGAGATCCATGATCGCCTACGTCCTGAAGGGACAGGGCACATAGAAGAAGAAGAAGAAGATTACAACCGTATTACTTTTATGTGAGAAACGAACTCTCTGAATTTGTTTTAAGCATTTTGGAATATGACTTCGTCTCCTATGATTTTATATGAATATTTTATCTTTTTGACAATTAATCGAAACTGCCAACCTTTAATGTTTGATTACTTGTCCTGAAACAATCTACTGAAACATCAAATGTGTAAATTTGTAAATAAATTCCTTATCTTGTTTCGTTAAAAATAACACGTGTGTTTTCTCGTCATTATCCCCGCATACTTCACCCACTTTGTAGAAGAAACTGTCGTTAGATCGTTTGTCTGATTTTATTGTTTCGATTTTTTTTAGGAGAAAATTCTTAATAAAGATTTTGATATATTTTTTACTGTCGCTTTTTGCATTCGACACGGTGTAAAACATTGAAAGAAAACTTCGACAGGACGACGACAGATATGAGTGAATTGTCAATATGCACCTGTAACTGAATTGGCCAATGTGTCGTTTGTGTGAGTCGAATTCTCGAGATATGCGACGGTAGCTATTTCAGTATTTATTTTGTATTTTCCCTTTTATTTGATCATAGGCCGCCTTATAACAGTAATCAGGTTTTCACCGATTGTTGTCAGCGAGAAAATGGTGAGGATGATACGAGCGTCTGTTTCAACGAGAGAAAGCCTGATTAATGCGACACATAAGCGGCCGATAGCTGGAAAATTTACAACTCTGCAATTTGAAGCATAGTCCGATTCTACTGTGTGTGTGTGGGGGGGGGGGAGATAGAGAGAGAGAAGGGGCCAAAGAACAAGAGAGACAAAAAGAGAAAGAGACGAGAGAAAAAAGAGAAAAGAGATACAGAGGGATGAAGTAGAGAAAGGAGAGAGAATGAGAGAAGGAAAGAGTATGAAGATAGAGAAGAGAGCGAGATAAATCATGAGAGAAGCAGAAAGAAGATAAAGGATGAGAGAGAGAGAGAGAGGGGGGATAGAGAAAGTGGAGATAGAGAATAATAAGAAAAAGAGAATGAGCAGTGAGAGAGAACAAGAAAGAGAGAAGGCGGGAGAGAAAATGGAGAAAAAGAATGAGAGAGGACGAGCAGAGAAAGGAGAGAGAGAGAGAGATAGAGAGAGAGATAGAGATAGAGAGAGAGAGAGAGACATCCGAAGAAAAAGAAGAAGTGAAGAGAAAAATAGAAATAGGATCAGAAACAGAAATGAGATTCAAGAGAGTTTGTGAGAAGGGGAAAAAACGAGGGATAGAGAAAAAGAGAGAGAGTAGAGAAAAAACGGAGAGTGAGAGAAAGAGAATAAATGAGAGAGAAAATGGGAGAGAAAGGAAAGGGAAAGAGAGAAGGGTAGAATGAGGATGTGGAGAATGGGAGAGAGAAAGAGCAAGATAGATAGATAGATAGATAGAGAGAGAGAGAGAGAGAGAGAGAGAGAGAGAGAGGAAAATGAGATAAATAAAAGAGAGTGTAATGGGGAGCGGGGAAGAAATCGGATGTCAGAACAGCATTGGAGAAAACAAAACAAAAGAAGGAGAATAAAAGAACGGAAAAAAAAAAAAAAAACGAAAGAAAAACACATTAAATAAATCCGGCCTCGTTTACAAAAAATGTTGGCGACATATTCTTTTCCTGTTTAAAATTTTAAAAATATCATCAGAAAATAAAACGGCTGTTTCGCAGGAAAACAAAAAAATATTTCAGCTAGAACTTATTTTGTTATTTTTTGGCTAATCTTTCGTTTATGATACCTATTAATTTTCAAACGTAGGCAATCATGGTCCTCCACATTTTCCTACCCCTTGTAGTTCTTAATAAATTTATTTTTAATTTATCCCAAATCCTATTCTACCACCCGTTTCCTCAAGCTCAGCAAACACATTACGCACTGTCTTCCGTTGCCCGTCTTTCCCCAATCCATCCTGTGAGTATCTGGTTTTCCAAGCCCTTCTTTCTCATTACGTTTCTCAGAAATTTCAACTGCCTCTTCCCAATCTTAAATATAAGCTTCCTTTTTGTTTCCATTTTCTGTAAAACATCGATATTGCTCATATATTCGAAACATGGTATCCTCAGCAACCTTCTGTAGAACCATATTTCTTTTGCTTCAAGTCTCTTCTTGGGCACCTCGTGTAATGGTGTAATGGTTGCCAAGCTTTTCTCGCTAGAACCCGTTACAACTAAGTAGTGAGTTCGATCCTCACTGGGTAGCTTTTGCCACATCTAAGCAGCACTTAGAAAATCGGCTATTTTCAGACGATTTCTCGTCTCACTTAAATTCTATTCTCTTCGTTTTAGAACTAACAGAGATAAAGAAATGAAAAAACATCTTACATCTTTGGGGTTCCATATAACGTTGGTCAATTTGCTTTGATGTTATACTAGCAGTATAGCCCGGCGTTGCTCGGGTGTAATGAAAGCTTTAAAACTAATCCATGGCCCTGTAGCTCAGACTCTTTGGACGTTGCCACAAAAAACTAAAAAGCAATAGTTGTTTCCAGTTAAAGCGAAATCATAGACTGAAAAAAAAAATGAATGGATGTAAGTCAAATTTTCATTTCCTGGTATCGATATCCAATAAGTTTTTTTGTCGTAAACTGAATTTTGAAGGCCAAATAAGTCCTTAGAGTAAATGGTATCATGGCTGAGACTAAGAACTACAATTATACCTACTTAGAACCAAACCCGAAGCAAAAACTAAAATAAAAGGGCTGAAAAAAATACAGACATACAGGCAGATAAACAGACACACACACAAACATCTTGCCTTTTATATATATTATCGATTTTCTGCACTATTGTAAGAATATTGCAACCTTGAAACTTCTGAATATCGTTTCTTATGTCTTTGTCTATGAGTGTATCAAATTTGATTAAAATCGGACCACTCCTTCTATAACCCGATTTTTTCGATTATTGATTTTCGATATTTATCGGGGGTACCTCGACACAAAACCTAGCTAAGAACACTCTCAGACGCTTATAGTACAACTGTGTAAATTTTCAAGAAAAGCCGTTTTGGAGTCTATAGGTAACGGATACACATACGCAGACACACACACAGACAAAGTTCCATTTATAAATAAGTTTAGATTAGTGTCACCCTGTCTGGCCGCCTGTAAGTCATCATATTGATAAATGTCCAATAAATAGTTATAATAATAGTTTTATAACTTTGACCTTACTAACGCTACCAATTGTTAATTTGAAATTTCTATTACTTCAGACGTTATTATAATGATTTTGTAGCTGAGATGTGGCACAAGGCCGAAAGTATGGGGTATCTAGTAAGGATCGATCTCACTACTCATAATTGTTCTATCGAGACAATCTTGCTAACCATCACGCTGAAGTGCCTCTTCAAACGTTATTATAGAAGACACTTCGTATTTGTAATAGACGCCCCGTTTTATTTATTAAACAGTGCGCATTACGTTTCTAGGCCGGTGCATTCGAATGAAAACCAATATTTCACATCAAGTTGGTTCAAACAGAGATTGGCAAATAATCTTTGGGTTATGGATATTTTTTTCTTTTTAATTTAATTTAAGAACAGGACTACTCGCTGATTATGTCATTGAATCGAGTTATCTTTTCTGACAGCTCCTTTTTTTTTTTTTTTTTAATCATTTCACCCCGAGCAAGGCAGAAACGCCACTGATGAGCAGGAGGCTACATAACTGTAAAAAGATTAATTAGAAAAGAGAGAGGAATACAAACTAGTTAGAAAGGAGCAATAGAATGCAGGTGCGATGACAGATACATAGGGGAGAGAAAGGGAAGGATATATGGGGGTGGGGAGAGAGCTAGAGTCCAGTGATTAATATATGAGTATTGACATTGCATTTAAATTTCTGGAGGTTGTAGCCGTCAGGAAAGCAAGAATATGGGAGCGAGTTCCACAGGCGGGAAGTGCGAGAGAAAAAGCTGCAGGAGTCCTTACCATAACAAAACGCATAACCTTCGTTTCTCGGTGACAAGATGTATCATCCTCCTTGAAAATGATTTTATCATCACCAAATCTCTTTTCTCTCGTGGTAATGAGGAAAGTGTTCAAAATTTCAATGAACACCTGTACGTTGATCGTTGAAGCAATGATCGTTATCTTCCCTGGTTCTTTACCTAATACGAAATGCCATAAACAATAATGGATAAATTTTCTTGCATTCTTCAGACAATCATCTTAATGTTTCATTCGAATAGCACCAACCCCATGACCTTGGCTAATGTAGAGTCATGATTCATCATTGAATATTACTTTCCAAGATTGCTTCTCTGTAGTCGACCATAACCTTATTTTCTTATGTTTAAGTGTTAGTCATTGTTTTGTTTTCTTTTTTTTTCCCCGTGTGTTTTAATCCCATTTAATTCAGCTGATTTCATATAAACACTGACTCATCTTTCCTTTTGTTTGTTTGCCGTTTGATTTATTGCCTATGTTTCATTTTCAAGGAGCATTGACTTCAGTTTCCTATCCTAATGCTTTAATATTTTCCATAAACTATTCGTATGTTTTCTTTTTATGAGCTTTCCATTTTGTTTATATTAGACTGCTCGGAAAAATAATGATGTATTTCATCGCATTGAATTATGAGTCAACCAACCAAGGCTGAACCAAGGTTGAATGATAGGAAACTGTATCTAGAATTAATTTATCTCTTCAATCTGACAGTGTGTTGTTTAAAGTGTATTTGATAGTTACATTCCATCACCGCCGATAAGAGCCCGAACTACTTTCAGTAACGATAAACGGATGTCTTCTCGAGGGAGCACTGTGCCTTGAGAGACTATTAGGCCTCAAACTCACACCCGACTTCAAGTGGATAATCTTAGATACGATCTATGGCTAAAGATGAACATAAAATGTTCGACTGCCTGTACCATTCCAGTAAGTGACTCCTTATGCCAACCTCTATGTTAATAAGAGCCAGATAAGGCCGAAGAATGGAATGTGTTGTTTAAAGTGCATTTGCTAGTTACATTCCATCACCGTCGATCAGACCCAGAACTACTGCCAGTAACGATAAACGGATGTCTTCTCGAGGGAGCACTGCGTCTTGAGAGAATATTAGGCCTCAAACTCACACCCGACCTCAAGTGGATAATCTGATATACGACTTGCAGTATAGCCCGGCGTTGCTCGGGTGTAATGAAAGCTTTAAAACTAATCCATGGTCCTGGAGCTCAGACTCTTTGGACGTTGGCACAAAAAACTAAAAAGCAATAGTTGTTTCCAGTTAAAGCGAAACCATAGACTGAAAAAAAAAAAAAAAAATGAATGGATGTAAGTCAAATTTTAATTTCCTGGCATTGATATCAAATAAATCTTTTCGTCGCAAACTGAATTCTGAAGGCTAAATAAGTCCTCTGAGTAAATGATATCATGGCTGAGACTAAGAACTACAATTATACCTACTTAGAACCAAACCCGAAGCAAAAACTAAAATAAAAGGGCTGAAAAAAAAAATACAGACATACAGGCAGATAAACAGACACACACACAAACATCTTGCCTTATATATATTATCGATTTTCTGCAACGTTTGTAAGAACTGCAACCTTGAAACTACTGAATATCGTTTCTTATGTCTTTGTCTATGAGTGTATCAAATTTGATTAAAATCGGACCACTTCTATAACCCGATTTTTTCGATTATCGATTTTCGATATTTATCTGCGGTACCTTGACACAAAACCTAGCTAAAAACACTCTCAGACGCTTATAGTACAACTGTGTAAATTTTCAAGAAAATCGGTTCAGCCGTTTTGGAGTTTATAGGTAACGGACACACACACACACACACACACACACACACACACACACACACACACACACACAGTTCCATTTATAAATAAGTTTAGATCTATGGCTGAAGATGAACGTAAAATGATCGATTGCCTGTATCACTCCAGTAAGTGTCTGACTCCCCATGCTATCCTCTATGTTTATAAGAGCCAAATAAGGCCGACAAATGGAATGTGTTGTTTAAAGTGCATTTGCTAGTTACATTCCATCACCATCGATCAGACCCGGAACTACTGCCAGTAACGATAAACGGATGTCTCCACGAGGAAGCACTGTGCCTTGAGAGAATATTTGATCTCAAACTCACACTCAACCCCAAGAGGAACTCTTATATACGATCCATCGCTAAAGGTGAACGTTAAATGATCGTCTCACTGTACAACTCATTCTATCCTCTATATTTATAAAAGTGATATAAAGCTAAAGAATGGATTAATGATGCCATATTTTGGTAGGAGCAAACCAGTTCTTATTTTCCTGTCTTGAGAGAGTTCAAAAATATCTCCGAGTTCTGATTTGAGAAGAATTATTTTCCTCCTACCAGCCCCTCCCTCTTCTCTCTCTCTTTCTCTCTCTCTCTCTCACAGGCGGGATGTGACGCCTCTCTGACGCCTCTCTCACTGCTCTATCGCTAATACCATCGAAAGTGCTCGGACGAACTACATTTCTTGGTTCCACCAGGCCTGACGTTCACGGCTAGGACCCACCGTGCTACTTACATAGTAGCAAACCACACATATTCCCTCCGTATTCCATCGGAGATAAGTAAGTTCGACTAAAACAGCCTCTTCAACGCTCTGTGTAACAGACACCATAAAGGATGTTTCTCTGATCACTACAATCTGAACCTGTTCAAGTCTAGAGTTAACCGTTATCTTCCCCTCATATCCATGTAATCTAGCCTTAAACGTAACCCAACTACCTCGAGTGGCTCCCTGGCCTTGCACAAAGTGAACCCTACTGTTCAAAAAAGCTTCTTCCGGGCCTTGTGGAACAGACTCCCAAGAGGATGTTCACCGATCGCTACAATCTTAATCTGTTCAAATCTGGAGTCAGCCGTTATCTTCCACTCCTATCCATATAAACTACCCTTCAACGTAACTCTCTACCTCGAGTGGCCCCCTGGCCTTGCACAGAGCGACCTTACTGTTAAAAAAAGCTTCTTCACTGCCTTGTGGAACAGAGTCCCAAGAGGATTTTTCCCTGATCGCTACAATCTCAACCTGTTCAAGTCTAGAGTCAACCATTATCTTCCTCTCTTATCCATATAATCTACCCTTGAACGTAATCACTCTACCTCGAGTGGCCCCTTGGCTTTGCACAGAGTGAACCTTACTGTTAAAGAAAGCTTCTTCACTGCCTTGTGGAACAGACACCCAAGAGGGTATTTCCCCAATCACTACCATCTCAACCTGTTCAAGTCTAAAATTAACCGTCATCTTCCCCCTCCTTAACGTCACCCTCTACCTCGAGTGGTCTCCGGATTTTGTACAGAGTGAACTTATTGTAAAAAAAATTAGTTTAACTCCATAGGGGATTCTAATTTTAAAAGGTAATTTATTTATGATTTATTTACAGTAGGAATTTGCCAGTGGATATCGGCTCGGAACGAGAAATCGAGGAGCCGAGTTCGAATTCCAGTTGAATTCATTGCATTCACTTACGCGCAAATACCCTTGGGAAAGGTATTAATCCGTCTCTTCCTTCCAGTTATGGGTTAAATAACAGGACAGTTTGGGTAGCAATCAGTCTACCGCAGAAAGTAATGACAACCTACTGCGGGATAATCTTCTGCCCAATCAGTCATGTCTCTTTAGAGATATGATCGCCTAAGCGTGTTTCACGTATGGCAGTTAACTGACTGACTGTACTGCTACAAAGCTATTTAAAAACATTTTTACAGTGTATACAAATTCAGCAAAGGCTCATGCATAACAGCTATTTAAAAAAATATTCTAAAAAATGTCGATTGTAACATATACCACAAGCCTCAATCTGGAATTGAACCCACAAAGAATGAAGAACTTTTGACAGAGACTACGTCACAGTATCAAATATTTATTTAAGGCTGGGGGTCATTTTTAGATCACCCGCCAATTTGATCTTATTGAACTGATCAAACTTAGTATCACGACAGGAATGAATGGTTGTGCCATCAGCATAGAAAACAAGTTGAGATCTGATGTCATCGAGAAGGACGTTAGTGAAAATTAGAACAAAATACGTTTTCTAGTGACCTAAACAATATTTACATTATTCGGACTATTGACCTCACCTTTGTTGCCATTTTTACGTCGTTTCGGCCATTGTGCACTCCGGCCTTCTTCAGGTGCAAGGGATTTCAAACCGAACCCTTTATTACAATCACTGGGATACATGAACTCCAAGGAATGTAGTTCATACGCCCTAGTGACTGTAATAAAGGGTTCGGTTCGAAATTCCTTGCACCTGATAAAGGCTGAAGCGTATAAATGGCAACAAAGATGAGGACAATACTCCAAATAATTTAAACATTGTACAAGGTAAACAAAAAACTTCTGTCCGTTTTTTGATTAGTCATTGAATGAAGTTTAAATATATAGGAAATAATAAACACTAAAATTTGTTTGAAATACATAGTATCTTTTAAAACAACTGGGTTGGCCTAATAATTATGGCTAATAATTTATATATATATATATAGCATGATGATAATCCACGTATACTGTCTTAATATGTATAGGAAAAACTACTAAAAAGTTGTAAGTTAAAAATGTATTTTTTGACAGTATTTATTTATTTCTATTATTATATATATACATTTGATATTTCAGACCGGCCTCGGCCTTTCATCAGAAACAAAAATCATTTATTTCTGATGAAAGGCCGAGGCCGGTCTGAAATATCAAATATTTAAATCTAAACTTATTTATAAATGGAACCTTGTCTGTGTGTGTGTGTCCGTTATCAATAAACTCAGAAACGGCTGAACCGATTTTCTTGAAAATTTACACAGTTGTACTAGAAGCGTCTGAGAGTGTTCTTAGCTAGGTTTTGTGTCGAGGTACCCCCGATAAATATCGATAATTGAAAAAATTGGTTTATAGAAGGAATGGCCCGATTTTAATCAAATTTGATACACTCATAGACAAAGACATAAGAAACGATATTCAGAAGTTTCAAGGTTGCTGTTCTTACAATAGTGCAGAAAATCGATAATATATATATATATATATATATATATATATATATATATATATATATAAAAGGCAAGATGTTTGTGTGCGTGTGCGTGTGTGTGTTTATCTGTCTGTATGCTCTTTATACAAATCCACAATTTTTATCCCAAACTTCACACAAATATTCTTTATGCTGAGTCCGAGCTCCAGGACTATGGATTAATTTTAAAGCTTTCATTACACTCGAGCAATGCCGGGCTATACTGCTAGTATATATATAATAATAGAAATAAATAAATACTGTCAAAAAACATTTTTAACTTACTAACTTTTAGTAGTTTTTCCTATATATATATATATATATATACTGTTTTCTTTTAAGAAAAACTTTAAACACCGGTCATATTTCCGTAATAAATTTATTTCAGTCAATAATTGTTGTTGCCAACAATCACCGACTTCATCAGACGGAAGGCCCTATTCGACTTGTTTCATGTCGTATTACTACGGAATGAAAGTTCAGTCAAGGCCAGGCGGAGGGGGAGGCAACATAGGATAGCCCACTATAATAAGTATTTCCGTTTCCATTTGTCGGGATATAGTGGGAGGAGAAGTTTAATACAAACAAAACAACACGTGACTAATGTCACCAGCAAATTTATACATCAATTCATAATTCAAATTTCTAAGCCAAAATTTTATTTTTATTTTTATTTTCCTAGCTCTGTGATAAGTTAAATTAGATTAAGTTAAGGCTATTATTTCTTTTCTTTACTCAATTGTTGATAAGATAATTCCATTCTATTTGTTGCAAGACTAGATTATATCCATGTTATATCTAAATTCCTTGAACTTCCATTCCGATAGGTGTCGTTGGTTACCAGCAGTCCTGTCTTATTTCCTACTACCACTCCTGCTAACTTTCCTGTTTTATTAATATTTATTTACTCCCCCGTTCTTCCCATCTTATCCCACTAGTATGCTAATTTTCGCACCTCCTTTTATCTGTCTTCACTAGAGACCATTTTTCAGACTTGGTGTCTACTTCTATCCACTCCCTTCCACTTCCGATTTTCTTTCCTTCGCCCATTTAGGTAGTTTCAACCTCTCCTTCTAAACCTACATATTCTCAATCTTTCTTTATTTAATTTTTCTTATTTGGTTTCCGTATATCCATTCCTATTGATTAGATAGAGGGTCATTCCTCAGTTCGTTGTTTCAATCAGCTTCGTTGGTTCCGTCAGTTATCTGTGCTATCCGTTTCTTATTACTGTTTCAGTATCCAACTATGTTATGTTATTGAGGCTTCCCCTTCTTTGTATGCACTAAATCCATCTGGTTCAAGTAAACCGGATCAATTAACTTAGGTTTTATCCTCCCTTACGTTAGATCCTACTAAATTCTCAGGTTGTCCCATTTGTGTTAGTTCGCAGTTAAACTTGTTTGACGATATTGTTTAAATTCAGTACCCATCCTAGTGATATTTCACCTACTAATCTCGCTAGTAATTCGTCCCCCATATTACAAGGATGCCTCTTTGCCACTAATGATAATAATCATAATAATAATAATATTATTTTTCCTACTAATGATAATAATCTTCGTAATAATATTAATATTAATCTTCATAATAATATTATTATTAATATTAATATTAATTTTCATAATAATATTAATAACAATCTTCATAATAATAATACTAATAACAGCATCAGTCCCCGTTTTCCACTTATGGCAATAACCTAATTCTGGTGACACTCATGTTAGAGCCTTTCTATGATCTTTCCTTTCTTACTTCTTTTTTATCACCATTACCTCTCCATGATAGTAGTAGGCTAAAATTTTGTGTTCTTTCCCAGTTTAGATATTGTCTCGGTTTCCCTTATTGTAACTCCAATGGCTGAATTGAGTAGTTCCAGCTATCTTATCTTATCTTACTTCACATCTAAAGGTAATTTTATTAGTTTTGCAATTTATACTATCTGGGCGTCAATCCTAGTCCATCCAATTTTTGCTAAATTGATATTAATAAGTCAATCCTTGCCATCTAATAGATCCTAATTTAAATTTAAATAAAATTTATAACCCTACAAGTGAATCATCAAAATTTAAGAGAAATACGTGTATTAAGAATATAGGCTAGAAAGTAAATTAAATTTTATATAATATAAATTTATAAAATATAAGCTAATGTTAATATATTAAAATATTATTAGAAGATAATTTATAAGGTAACTCTAAATTTAATTTACGAAATATTACATAAAATATATTTCTCTAAAAAATATATTTCTATAAAATTAAATTAAATTAAATTAACTTAATTAAATTTAAGATTAATTCAATTAAATTTTTTTGGAAAGTTTTTTCCTTTAGATATAACTTTCTAAATTTTAAAGTAATTTATAATCGACAATTATAATACCATATTAATGAATAACATTAATAGAATTAAAATTTAGATAATGAAGAATCCAAATTTAAATCAATAAAATAAAACAAAATAAAACTAAATAAAATAAAATAAAATAAAATAAATTCACCCATATAATTTAAGTAATATAAATTAAATCAAATAAAATCAAATAAAATCAAATAAAATAAAATCAAATAAAATCAGATAAAATCAAATAAAATCAAATAAAATAAAATAAAATAAAATAAATAAAATAAATTAAAATAGAAATACAAATAAAATTAAAATAAAATTAAAATAAATCCAAATATATATATATATCACCATGCAGTGTGGGTATAGAAGAATCCAAAGGAATATCCTGTACATACAGTGGTAGGATAACTCTCTAAGAGGGCTCTAAACATATATGCATATAAATACATATAGAGCAAATATAAGAAGAATTAAGGCAGACACGTTATCTAATGGTGAATCGGAAGTCTAGGCCTAATTCAACGGACCATCATCAGCTTCCGTCTTTATTTAACAAAGGATTTTACACAAAAAATTCTGCGTAAAATCCTCTGTTAAATAAAGACGGAAGCTGATGATGATTCGCCTGAAATAGGCCTAGACTTCCGATTCACCATTAGATAACGTGTCTGCCTTAATCTTTCTCATATATATATATATATATATATATATATATATATATATATATATATATAGCTAGCTAGCTAGCTAGCTAGATATATGATAGATATATAGATATATATCTCGAAAGGGTTTGACAGTGTTTGGCATACCGTTCTTCTTTGTAAATTGAAAGGTTATGGTGTCGAATCTTCGGACAGTTACACTCTCATCCTCTTCTTTATGTGCCGTGTCCCTTCAGGACGTAGACGATCATGGGCTTCGATTTTCTTCTATCATTTTTCGTTCTTAACATTTCTATTCTTGATATTTCTCCCAAACCCCGCTCCGCCATCCACTTGATAAAGCCCATCAAGTATGTCTCTTGCTGCTTTTCCCTGTCTCACTCCCTCTATTCGTCCTATGAGTATCAGATTCCCTAAGCTCTTTTTCCTCATTACGTGTCCTAGAAACCTCAGCTGTCTCTGCTTGATTTTAAATATAAGATTTCTTTTCGTTTGCATCCTCTTCAAAACCTTGTCGTTGCTCACATGTTCGGTCCATGATATCCTCAGCATCCTTCTGTACAACCACATTTCAGTTGCTTCGAGTCCCTCCTTCATCTTCGAGAAGATTGTCGAGCATTCGCTGCCATAAAGGTGGACAGATATCATATAACAATCTAGTACTATTTTTTTTGTTTCTAATGAAATCTTCCTCTTAATTTTCTACCCAGTCGTAGGAAGGCATCATTGGTCATTGCAATACGCCTTCGGATCTCAGTATCGCCCTTTCTGATCTCTGTTAAAACGCTTCCCATATATTTCTGTATTTGCTTGATTTTATTATCCCCGACTTGTAGTTGTCACTTTGGGCTCCTCTTTTTACTGATGACCATGCATTCAGTTTTCTTGTAGTTTATGTTTAGTCCTTTATTTTCGCTTTCTTTAGCTACTTTATGTAAGATGTCTTGTAGTTTCCTTTCCGTATTTGCTATCAGCACTGTATCATCTGCGTACCTTATGTTGTTCAGATTGTGGATGCGATGGCAAATCCTAGCAGAACTTCTAATTCTCTCAGAATTGCTTCGCAGAATAGGTTGATATTTCTCTCAGAACTGCCTTGACACTCTTTCTTATTGTTATGGTGAAACACACATATTCCTCAGATAATGGACTCTCCCTCCTATATTAGTAAGAGTTAACAAGAAGTTAACTCGAGACGTTCTTAGAAAGTTCTTAGGAGTTCTTAGAAGTTCTAGAGAGTTCTTTAGAGTTCTATTGGAGTTCAGTAGTTAGTTCCAGTTTGGACATAGTTGGACTAAGACAGTTGATATTAGTCGGCAGTTAGCCAAATACTAAGGAGTCAGCTTACAGTGGAAGATTACCAAGTTCCTAAGATTTTAGGTGCGTTAAGTCAATTAGCAACCGACATAGCACGATTATAACCTTCAATGCGAAAACTACTCCACAACGCTTATCAAATCCAAAAAATGAATTTGTCCTGAACGAGCACTCTTCTAGACTCTTTCGTATTAATTCAGGTGTCTTCCAGGCCTCTATTCTTCGTTCTAATTTGTTCTTAATTTTCACCAATGACCCAGCAGGTGGCATCAACTGTCAACTTGATCTCTATGCTAATCATTTCTACACAACCATTTATTTCTGTTTCAAATGTGTCTGATCAGTTCAATAAAGTCAGATTGGCTGCTGATTTAAAAAAGAAAGACATACAATCTCTTAACCTCGGGTAAAAATGGTTTGTTAATTTTAGCGTCTCGAAAACAAAATTGATCGCCATTAATAATGCGGGAGAACCTTCTATGTCCGAGGTTAACCTCCAAGGGAGTAATTCTTACGAATTCTCGGGCTAACATTCACGGCCAACCTAATGTAAAAGACTATATTAAGTCCATTACTAGGTCAACTACTAAGAACACCCGACCAGATATGGCAACAGTATTCAATGCACGGACGAATGGTAGATTTATAAATGTGCAAGATGGATTCTGACGAGAACCTCGTGATGAACAGCAAGAGCACCCGACCAGATATGGCAACAGTATTCAATGCACGGACGAATGGTAGATTTATAAATATGCAAGATGGATTCTGACGAGAACCTCGTGATGAACAGCAAGAGCACCCGACCAGATATGGCAACAGTATTCAATGCACGGACGAATGGTAGATTTATAAATGTGAAAGATGCATTCTGACGAGAACCTCGAGATGAATTGCAGGAGCACCCGACCAGATATGGTAACAGTATTCAATGCACGGACGAATGGTAGATTTATAAATGAGCAAAATTTATTCCCTAGCCCGACACAGAGAATCAACCTTCCTAGCAGTAGATGCAGCTATGAATTGACTGCCTCTTTTTCCCTCAGGACCTTTACTTCTCTGAGATCAGAATTCACAACGTGGCAGAGAAAGTGAAAGATTTTCGACTGATCATTTAACATCTACGATCACCTGTGGGCGGAACGGAAGCGAACAGCTGCAGACTCAGGTGAAAACTAACTTACGGCCAGTTAGCGCATGCAACATAATTTTGAGATCAGGATGGGTTTGGGTGTCATACACGTAATGAGGAAAGAGGTCTTGGAGAATCTAATACTCACAAGACGGGCAGAGGGAAAGAGAGACAAGGGAATGCAGCGTGAGACATAGCCGATTAGCTTGGGCAAGTGGATGACAGAGTGATACCAAAAAGAAACATAAATGTTAAGAGCAACAAGTGATATGGGCAAGTGAAAATCCATGAGCGCCGATGTCCCGAAAGAACACGACACATAAAAAAGAACAAAAAGAATCGTCGTAAGCTGGTTATTTTTTTTTACACTGATTTGTCTCAGTCTGTCAGTTAAGTGCCATATATTGGGTGATCATCTCCCGAAAAGGGACTGGGCAGAAGGTTATCCCGTAGTAGGTTGCCATTACTTTGCCAACTAAGGCTATAGAACTCAATCTGTATTGCTATTTAACCAATAGCTGAAGGGAGAAGCAACGGATTAATACCATTCACAAGTGAATGCAACGAATTCAGCTGGATTTTGAATACGGTTTTCTGATTTCTCGTTCCGAGCCGATATCTACTGCATCACAATAATCCACTCAAAATCTCGTTGGTAAAACCAAAGAAGGGACACCGGTAAGTCTATTTCTTGTTTTATAACTGAATTTTCATTTAAAATTTTCACTGTACAGAGCGAGGTAAAGATCGCGCACAATATGGCTTAACGAATAGGCTAAAGAGGTCCTTTTGAGTGACTTTTGAGGTCACCAGACCTCACACCTTTCGATTTTTTTCTGTGGGATCATTTGAAATCAGTTGCTAACCAGACGCGCCCAAGAAATATTGAAGAATTTAAGAAAAGAATTAAATAGGAATGCAGTAAAATGCTAGAGGAAGATATTCAACGTTTTAATGAATTATGCAAGAACAGAATTGAAATGCGTTTTTGACAAACGAAGATGACATTTTGAACAGCACATATGACAATAAAATAACTCCTAAATATAATATTAATAAGTAATTATAATTTTTAATAAATTATTCTCACGGTGTGCATCTTTTGCCCCACCCTGTGTAATGTCCAATCATTTTCACAAATTAAGTGCATTGACGAACAAGCAAATTATGTTAAAAAATAAATAATTTCTGTCTAAAATAAATGGCTTGCTTTTTAAAATTAGGCTACGAATATACTGATTCACTTACATATTACACCTTATATTGTTCTCCGTTCGTAACATAGAATTTCATTACATCGAATATAAAAGTTATTGCTTGTTCAACTAAATGGTACAGCCATCCGTAAAAAATACGTTTTTATTTGATTCAACAATTGAAAAAAAATCTTGGTCCAATGCATTTGTAAGCTTTTCATGTATCGCCACATACAGACAGCGAACGCAGAATCTTTTCACTGAACCGTGTTATCTACAGGTTCAAAAGCTTCCTTTAAGATTATGTTGGAGACGATCTGTCACACTGGTTGCACATGATATTCCCAAGATATTTAAGTCGAGAACACACTTATTGTACCTCTGCAAAAATCATTCAGGCGACTCTTCAAAATTCGTCTCTTCCCTAAGAGGATCATATATGCAAACACTATGTATCTTCTATAATGTCATTTAGCACGGTTTGGCACAAGGCCAAAAAATTTGGGATACGGAGTGAAGATTGTACACTATATATTAGTCTGCGAGATCTTCATTTGTGTTGTTTTATCTGTAGATCAGTCAGTTAAGTGCCATACGTAATACACGCTTGGGCGATCATGTCTCGAAAGAGACATAACTGACTGGGCAGAAGATTATCCCGCAGTAGGTTGCCATTGCTTTCTGCTGTAGACTGGTTGCCGACCAAGGCTATAGAACCCAATCTGTCCTGCTATTTAACCTATAACTGGAAGGAAGAGACGGATTAATACCTTTCCCAAGGGTATTTGTGCGTAAGTGAATGCAAGGAATTCAAGTGAAATTCGAACTCGGCACCCCGATTTGTCGTTCCGTGTCGGTATCTTTTTTGTTATCGTTTTGTCTAAAAAATCGTCGTTGCTCATATGTTCAGTTCATCCTCAGCATCTTTCTGTAGAATCACAATTCTGTTGTCTGACTTCTTTTCTTCAAATGGGCGAAAATTGTCTAACATTCACTGCCATACAGAAGGGACCGATATTAAATAACAGTTCAGTACTTTTTTCTGTTCTTAATAAGATTTTCCTGTTTCTTAATACTTTGCTTAGGTTGTGGAAAGCTCCTTTTGCCATCCCAATGTGCCTTTTGATTTCGGTGTCGCATTTTCTGTCCTCTCTTCTAGTTCCTTGATACTAACATTTTTGCATTTTGATTTTGGTATCTCTATTTTATAATTTGCATTTTAGGAAGTTCTCTTTTGCTGACAACAAAGTAATGGTTTTTTAACATTTTATTAGAGTGTGGTTTCACTGCTATCACTTCACCTTATTTCCAAGCAAAGGAACAGACAGAAAATACTGAACGCGGTGATCTAAAACTTCTTTTGCGTGCTTTGCAACCTGATGTCGAAATGCTAATAACCCTGCACCAACTGCATCAATTACATTCTTCTTCTTCTTTTATGTGCCATGTCCTTTCAGGACGTAGGCGATCATGGCTTTCCACATCTCCTTATCCCTGGCACGCTTTTTCCTGTTACACCATGCAACCCTTGTTCCGTCTCCACCTGATCAGGTCCTTCAAATATGTTATCCGCTGCTTTCTCCTGTCTCTTTTTTCCCACTCTATCTGGCCTGTTAGTATCAGGTTCTCCAAGCCCTCTTTCCTCATTGCATGTCCCAGGAACTTTAGCTGTCTCTTCTTGATGCTCAGTATTAATTTCCTTTTCGTCTCCATCTTTTCCAAAACCTCATCATTGCTCACATGCTCGGTCCATGACACCTGCAGCATCCGTTTGTACAACCACATTTCAGCTGCTTCAAGTTTTTCCTTCATCTTCGAAGTTATTGTCCAACATTTACTGTCATATTGAAGAACCAACATCACATAGCAATCCAGTACTCTCCTCTTTGTTTCTAGTGAAATTGTCCTGTTTCTTAATACTTTACTCAACTTCTGGAATGCTTCTTTCGCCATGCCAATTCGCCTTCGGATCTCGGTGTCGCACATTCCGTCTTCTGTTAGAACACTTAAAACTGTAAATTTTATTTGAAAATATTTTGCGTTTTCTCTCCGCATTTGGAAACACGTGAAAATCTTACAAATGTATTAGGCCAATATTTATTCAATTGTTGAATCAGATAAAAACATATTTTTTACGGATGACTGTATCATTTAGATGAACAAGCAATAATTTTTCATATTCGATGTAATGAAATACTATCTAATTCTAAGAACGGAAAGAAATACAAGATGTAATATCTAAGTGAATCAGCAAATCCGTGGCTTAATGCTCAAAAAGGATGTGTGTTGTAAGTACAGTGGCTATCGGCTCAGAACGGGAAATTAGAGAACCGAGTTCGAATTGCAATTGAATCACTTACGCACAAATGCCTCTGCGAAAGATATTAACCCATCTCTTCTCCCTCTAGCTAGGTTAATTAGCAGGAAAGATTGGGTTCTATAGCATTTGCTGACAACCAGTCTACCACTGCGTCTCATCGGCCTCACTCCCTCAGCCAACATTAGGTGGAACGACTACACTGAATCAATAGCTAAATCTACTGCTAGGGAGGTCGAGTCACGAGGTCGAGTCACTGTTTCGGGTGAGGAAGTTTTTCTCGCCTGAATCCATCTTGCACATTTCCAAAGTATACCATCCGCCCTTGCATTGAATAGTGTTGCCATAACTAGGCGGGTACCCCTGCTATTCATTTTGGGGTTTTCGATAAAATCCAAAGGAGAATCTGCAATGGAATTGATCCTGACCTGGCAGCTCGATTTTAGTCACTTTCTCACCGTCGGGATGTGGCTTCCCTCTGTCTCTTCTACAAATATTTTCATGGCTTCTGCAACAATGAGCTTAGCTCACTGGTGCACCCTCTACAACTATTTACTCGAGCAACCAGACTGGCAACAAGGTTCCACCCCTTTTACAGTCAGAACAACCAAATGCAGCCGCCACCTCTACTCTAACAGCTTATTGTCTTGCACTTCCTGCTTGTGGAACTCCCTTCTGTATTCTTGTTTCCCTGATAGCTACAATCTCCAAGAATTTAAATGCAACGTCAGTTACCATCTCTTATCTCCTTGATTCCTATCCTTTCCCCGACACCCCGTGTATCGTGTTCTTCGTCCTTTTCGCTCTATTCTCGCGCAACTCTCTTCACACCAGTACTCCCATCCTACTGTTATCCCTTCTCACACGCCCCCTGTAACCTGTCTCTCTTTCTCTTCGCTCTCTTCTTATGTAGTCATTCATTCTCCTTTCATATAACCCCCTGCGCACCAGTGGCAGTACTGCCTTGCTTGGGATGAAACGATTATAAAAAAATAAAAGTAGGCATCTATGAAGATGATACAACCATTTACAACCTCAATAGAAAATCTGCCAAAGTTGACAAAGTAAACCCGACTGCTGCCCTTCAAAAAGACAGTGGTTGAATGCGGTAGGGAATGACTCGTAAATTCTAATGCCCCCCAAGACGAAACTGCTCTCCTCTTAACCACCATAGAGAGACTTTCCTGACTACCATCAGAATGGATGACGCTTGTCTCTTAGGCAGCAACACACTGCGCCTTCTTGACCTCACTCTCTCAAATGACCTCTCATAGAATGACTACACCGAAACTCTAGCTGCATCTACTGCTAGGAAATTTGGGTCAGTGTTTGGGACCAGGATGTTTTTCTCGTCAGAATCAATTTTGCACATTTATAAATGTTATGGATTCCGGTTGAGAAACCACACAAAATAATAAATAACAAAAACAGATATGCAGATAGAAAATGTAAGTTATACTGAACAAAAATATACAAACTGGAACATGAGTTACTTAATTCAGGAATACAATTAGTAGAAATCAATATATACAGTCTTGCAGTGAAAATAGTATGTCCGGGTAATGACTCTATATCCAAGCAACTCCAACTAACTCTGCACCAACTTACGAACCAACTGACTCCTTATTAAACTCTTTACAACTACTCTTTACAACCGCAATATTTAGTCGGCCTTCCCACATAAGGCGAAATGGGACACAAGGTCATTTTTATGTGGGTCTTCTAGGCCATTAATATCTGTCTATCGTTACCCAATTGTGATTCTACCCTTCGGTGGAACCACAACTGGGTTAGTGCTCTCTGCCCGAAGGCAGAGAACGCTCTCCGCCCGAAGGCAGAGAGCTGACAGTGACAAAGGCAGCTCTTTACATCTGCAGTATTTAGTTGACCTACTCACTTAAGACAAAATGTGACACAAGGTCATTTTTATGTGGATTTTCCGGGCCATATAGCCAGGCCAAAAATATCTGTCTATCGTTACCCAATCGTGACACTACCCTTCGGCGGAACCACGACCGGGTTAGTGCTCTCTGTCCGAAGGCAGAGCACACTCTCCGCCCGAAGGTAGAGAGCTGACAGTGACAAAGGCAGCTCTTTACAAAATCGAAAGGAAAATCTGCAATATAATAGATCCTGATTTGGCAACCCGCCTTCAGTCACTTTTTAACCTACGTGATGTCGCTTCCCTCTGTTTTTTCTACATGTATTTTCATGGCAACTTCTCTAACGAGATATTTTCCCCTGATACCCCGTCCACATGGATTTACGCGTGCTACTAGGTTGGCATTAAGGTCCCACCCTTTTACCGTCGAAGTAGTTAAATGTAACCAGCTGTTCTACTCTAACAGTCTCTTTTCTTGAACTACACGTTTGTGGAAGTCATTTCCATTTGTTTGCTTCCCTGATAGCTACAATCTCCAAAATGCAACGTCAGTTGCCATATTTTATCTACTTGATTCTCATCCATCTTAATAACTACAATCACCAAAGGTTTAAATGCAACGTCAATTGCCATCTTTTATCTACTTGATTCCCATCCATCTCCTTTCTTTCTTCAACATCCAAATAGATACAATCTCCAAAAATTGAAATGCAACATCAATTGCCATTTTTATCGATTAGATTCCCATCCATTTTATATCATTTTTTCGACATCCCAATAGCTACAATCTCCAAAGGCTTAAATACAACGTCAATTGCCATCGTCTATCTACTGGATTCTAATCCATCTTTTATCTTTTCTTAAACATCTCAATAGTTACAATATCCAAAAGTTCAAACGCAACGTCAATTGCCATCTTTTATCTACTTGATTCCCATTCATCTCTTATCTTTTCATCGACATCCCATTAGCTACAATCTTTAAAATTTTAAATGCAACGTCAAGTACGATTTTTCATCTACTGAATTCCCATCTATGTCTTATCTTTTCTTCAACATTCCAATCCCTACAAACTGTAAATTTTAAATGCAACTTCCATTGCAATCTTTTATCTACTTGATTTCAATACATCTCTTATCTGTTCTTCGACATCCCCTGTACCTTGTCTTTTTTTCTCTTACTGTAACCTCCTGTGTACCAGTGTGTGTTCTGTCTTACTTGGGGTGAAACCATTATAAAAAACAACAACAAAAACAAAACATGACCAGCACAGTGATATATATATATATATATATATATATATATATATATATATATATATATATAATTATATGGTTATGTCAATTTTTACATTGCTACATGGAAATTTCTATGTTTCGAGATTAATTCTCATCATCAGGCAGTGTTGGTGTGGTTGTGCAGACGATTTACATTTAAATGACAATGACTTTCGGTTTACTGTGAATGTATGTGGGTGTTTGTGTGTGTGTGTGTGTGTGTGTGTGTGTGTGTGTGTGTGTGTGGCTAATCAGAATGGAGATTCACTTAGGGGTTTGACATCGAGGAATTTCTGTGCTAACCAACTTTTTTCCTCCTCTTTTTTCTTTTTCCTTGACCCTATTCTTCTCTTGTCTGTTTTCATTCGCATTTATCTGATCTTGTCATTTTCCCTTCAGTTTTATTACATTTGATGTGATATTCCTTTTTGGTAGTACCAATCCCCTTCCCTTTAGTCTATTTGTTAAAGAAAAGATTTTTTCCAAAAGGAAACCCCGAACTGCTATTTTTTCGCTCCATCTATCAATTTGCTGTAAAGTTTATTATCCTGATACAAAGGGGGGAATTATTAAAAAAAGAACAACTAACTTATTCTTTCTTTGGATTTATTTCTATTTTCATTTTTATTTTTACCTAATTCGTCGGTGAGCATGTTATTTAATTTAGGTTTTATCCATTTTCTAATGTGAATAATTTACAATCTCTACATATGACATTAATTTCGTTACGTTTATTTAATAAATTTTATTTTTAAGGGATCTAATAATAAATAATTTTTCATATAAGCATAATGAACAGGGTTCATTTAAGGACTTACATGTTTTAGCTTCTTTTAGAGTTTTCCACTTTATTTTGGGTGTTTCTTTTTGTTACCTTTAGGTGCCAATGATATCTCGATAGGGATGTTCTATTTCTGTATTTGCTATTATTAAATGAAGAGGTATGCTGGTAAATTCTCTGCTTTAGAGTGTTTTTAGTACTCCCTATATAGACTTTTTATATTGTTTGGGTTTTCCTTTGTTGATATTTCGCATTGATAGATTATCGATTTCGTCAAACACCTATTTTCTAGCGGACAGTTTATGTGGTTTTTACAATTACATTTTTTCTCGTCTAAATTGTTATTTTCTGTTGTCTGATTATTTTTACTGGTTTTGTTGAATTTTTAAAAAATATTATTATTATTGTGGTTTTTTATAATTTTTTCTAGATTATTCATACTGCTGTAACAATTTTCGGCATTGGGGGCCCAATGCCTCTTCAGACCTCCAATGCCGAAACGAACGTGCCTTCGTCGCGATTATATATAGAGAAATTATGTACATGTTCTAAAGTAAAATTTATAATACATATATATATATATATATATATATATACACACACACGCACACACACACTCACACACATATATATATATAATCACCTCAAGTATATTCAAGCATTTACCGTCCTCCATAGAATATATAATTACTAAAAACTCGTCCATTGAAGACGTATTTTATAAACAGAATGCCCTGAAGAATAGTGGCTATAAAACCCATGACATCAAATTCACAAAACAATATAACTACAACAGAAAAAATAGAAATAAAGATTTCATTTGTTATACATCACCATTTAACCAAATAGTTAACACTAAGCTAGGGAAGAAGTTCCTCAATTTAATTAAAAAACATTTCCCCACTAACCCTAACCTCTTAATAAATTTTTAAAAATATCCTCAAATTAGGTTATATTTGTATAATTAATCTAGAAGAAATTATTACAAATCATAATAATAAAATCTTAAAATGGGTACGTAAACCAAAATAACAATAATTATTCCAAAACTGAAAATAATAACAATACACATTTATGTAATTATCAAAAAAATCCTAACAATTGCCTACTGGAAAAAACTGTGTCTAACAAATTTTATTGTTTACCAATGTTCTATATCATCTAATGAAAACCTAACTATTAAAAGAGTTTGCTCTGGTTCTACTAGGAACAGTTTCAAATATAGGTGGTATTTGCATTGAACTTCCTTCAAGAATAACACGTATCGAAACCGAACATCACTTTTTGCACATTTTTGGCAGTTAAAAACCCCTAAGGTAAAATTGAAAATTTTGAAAAGAAACAAGAATCTGTAAGAATCATTCTATGACGTTTGTCCTCTGTGCTTGAATGAGAAATTGCATGTTATAAAGTTTCCTAAAAATAAAGTAATACTAAACCGTAAAAATGAACTAACAGTATTATGTAAACACGCTTATTGAAGTCCTTATACTAAAAAATTCACCTTATTTATTGAATGAGCCTCGTAGAAGTCCTTACACCGAAAAAATCACCTTATTTATTGAATGACCCTCGTAGAATTCCTTACACCGAAAAATTCACCTTATTTATTGAATGACCCTCGTAGAAGTTCTTATACCGAAAAATTCACCTTATTTATTGAATGACACTCGTAGAAGTCCTTATACCGAAAAATTCACCTTATTTATTGAATGACCCTCGTAGAAGTCCTTATACCGAAAGATTCACCTTATTTATTGAATGACCCTCGTAGAAGTCCTTATACCGAAAAATTCACCTTTTTTATTGAATGACCCTCGTAGAAGTCCTTATACCGAAAGATTCACCTTTTTTTATTGAATGACCCTCGTAGAAGTCCTTATACCGAAAAATTCACCTTTTTTATTGAATGACCCTCGTAGAAGTCCTTATACCGAAAGATTCACCTTATTTATTGAATGACCCTCGTAGAAGTCCTTATACCGAAAAATTCACCTTTTTTATTGAATGACCCTCGTAGAAGTCCTTATACCGGAAAATTCAACTTTTTTATTGAATGACCCTCGTAGAAGTCCTTATACCGAAATATTCACCTTATTTATTGAATGACACTCGTACAAAAAAAATCTGAGGACACCATGGCCAGAACATGTAAGCAACGACGAGGTTTTGGACAGGATGGAAATGAAAAGGAAGCTGATACGTAACACCAGGGAAAGACAGTTGAGGTTTCTGGAACATGTAGTGAGGTAGGAGGGTTTGGAGAATATGATGCTCACGGGTCGGATAGAAGAAAGGAGAGGCAGCGGAAAGTAACGCTTGACATACTCGATGGACTTGATCAGATGGTGGAGTGGGGTTTTGCGGGATAACAAGAGAATAGGTGTTAAGAACTACAGGGGAAAGGAAGATGTGGAGGGTCATGTTCATCTATGTTCTGAAAGAACATGGCACATAGAAGAAGACTGAGGAGCAAGATCAATGGTATAGTAATTAATAAGTAAAGTTATATTTAACATTTTGCAAGTGAGAAGTTAGCATAGAACTTACAGTCACATTTAGCTAATTCAACTATGAATTGATAAGACCTTATTTCCAATCAAGTACTGCACTTCAGGTCATAAAGCCTAGCTACCATATCGAAGAACTCATTGGAACAGTTACCATGAAATTATTTATAGAAAGTAACTGAAACTGAGACGCCAGGTTACGACTAGTAATATTGTTGATTTATTCTTTGGATTTTATCAAGAATCACGGAATATATAGCAAGGACACCAGATCATATATGGCAGAAATATTCTTATAGATGCGTAAGATAGATTCAGGAGAGAAAAATTGTTTAGTATGTCACAGTGAACCAACCTTTGTTGCAATCGATTCAATATAGTTTTTGCACTACATGTCAGCCGAGAATGCTATCCAGAGAAGTTGCAACGAGTGACTCTCCTGGGGGTGAGCATCAGCCACACTGACAGAAGGCAGAAAGGAAACTCTCAGATGATTAATAGAGTGCTGTTTTATTTTGGAAGTGCTAAAATTAACAAGCCATCCTTTGTCTCAGTTGGAGGTCATTTTTCAGATCAGCCGCCAATTTGACATTATCGATCGGATGAAGGCAGGAATAAATGCAAAGACACTGAACCGTTATCAATTACAACAACTGCAGATTTAGGCTTACACCATCTGGTATTACCAAGCAGTCACCCATCAAGGATTCAGTGATCGTACGAGGGCCAATGTTTCTACATGATATAGCAGTAAGGTGAGGATTGGCTCTAGATGTGAAGAGCTTATAGAGTCAGGTTTAATCTGTAGTCAGATTTCTGGAGAGATTGGAAAATGAGAAAGCAAGGTAGCGAGACAGCAACATCCCAAGGGGTCTTTGCAAAACACCATCCAAATTAATCATCAGAAAGTACAACGGTAACTGTACATTTCATCAGGGTATCGGACCCCGGAGGAAATTATAGATTTAGAGATTATCCACAAAATGGCAATACAGTAGTTCTGATACTGTATTGCCATTTTGTATGCACCTGTTGATAGGATAACCTCTTTAAGAGTTGGACTAATGTTTGAACCCCTGATTAATAGAGGGGGGTTCGAAATGTTATTCATATGCTCTGGAAAATAGTCAATCAGTTAAGTGCCATACGTGGTACACGCTTTGGGCGATCATGTCTTGAAAGAAACATGACTGACTGGGCAGAAAATTATCCCGCAGTCGGTTGCTATTGCTTTCTGCGGTAGACTGGTTGATTGATACTTTTCCCAAAGGGTATTTGTACGTAAGTGAATGTAAGGAATTCAACTGGAATTCGAACTCGGCTTCCCGATTTGTCGTTCCGAGTCGATATCAACTGCACCACAACGCACGTTTCTGTAAAATAGGCCACTCGCAAATATGACAAATACTCAACTATCTTAACCACAAAGCGCATCTTTGAAAACAATCTGCTTAAATTAAATTAAAGAAATTATCAAACCGCGAAATAGAGGTTTTGTCAAAGTACTTTTCCAAATATTCAAATTTCATCAATTGGTTTGCGAATTTAAACGAAATGTAGAGTTTGTAAATCTCGATAAAAAAATATTAGCGATAATTTCCACAAAACTAAATGCTGTTCGCATCGCCAACAAATCTAGTAAATTAAAATTTACATATTTTGCTTGTGGTGATTCATAATTAGAATTTTGGTTTGAATATATTTTCCATTCAATGTGTTTAATTCTAAAAAATATCAACTTTATTTCGGTTTATTCTCGAAATAATAACATTTTGAAGTCATGTTTGTAAGCAAAAATAAGATATTTCGGTACATTTTTCCGACACACTTACAATTAAACGTTCAAACATTACTCAAAGTTATGAATCTAATTTTTGGTGTCAGTATTTTTCATATCAAAATCCAGCTTTCGCATTATGTGCGATGTTGATTTTGTAAAAATAGAGGAAAAATTAACCAATAGTAATATCTGTTCCATGCCAGGAACTACCAGACAGCCTGAATCAAACACAATGTCAGTAAAGAAACTCTTGTTTTAAGAGGATCTAATATGTGGTGACCCTAGTATGTAATGAGCTCACTGAAAATGGATTTTGCATCCAATGTTAAGCCAGCGTTTTCAACTGATTTTCTTTCAAAAACACTGTGGTGATACCGACCAGAAAGCAAATGACCAAAACTGGTCTTTGCGTATCCGGCTCCACGCATATATTCCGGCAGAAAACCAAAAATTAATAAATATCAAATTCCTTTTCGCGAGCATACTCTAATTTCATTTATCGTCCAATGGGAAGCCCAGAATTAAATACGGGTTTGAATTCCCAAATGGCCTGCTGGGACCCACAAAGACGAAATAAAAAGCCGACACAGAAAGTATCGTCAGTTGAGAAAGTACGAGCATAATTAGCACGTCCCTTGACCTCGTCAAGCGATCATACTATGCTTGCCTCATTTCCCTCTCATCTTCTTCTTCGCTGTCCCTGAGCTACTTACCCGACCAACGGAGCGGACACATCAAAGACATTCCTAACTGACAAACGCTCACACATACAGACACACAAACTCTCTTTTCAGCATTTATTGCTATGAACATTTTAACGTTCTTTGAACCCATCCTAAAGACATTACTTTATTTGTAAAAAAAACCTTAATTGATATCTGTGAATATATAAATGTTGTTTCTATACTCAATTTGATTTTCTTTTTTTATAACCCCCTTTTATAACTTTTAGTAGGCTATCTACTAACGAGGCCAAATTCACTTAATCTGATTTCAACCCCCAACTATTGTTCACTAGAACGGATTACACACAAAGAAACCTAGGTTCGGATGTCAATATACTACAAGAGAATGAATAAAATATAATATCCACCACCTTTATAAGAATCAGTTTGATCTTATCGACATCTGGGTAAAAACAATTAAAATTAGATTTAAAATGACATTATTTTGAAAAACGGTGTTTATATGAAAAAAACGTTACGATAAAACAAAATCTATAACAAGTGAATATTACAAATTTTATAAGAATTAGGTTGAACAGAAGTGCGTGGAGTTTTTATGTAAAAGATTCTATGAAGTTAGAAAATATAAAAACGCCGTCCCGACAAGTAGAAAAGAATAATTATTATATAAGGTTTTAGAATTATTATTATTTGTATTATGACTAGTAGTAGTCGCTGTTGAAGTATTAGCCAATTACTGAATCCTGGCGTCGGCACCGCTCAGGGCCGATAAGACTTGTCCAGCATATTAATAGCAGGTTAACAATTGGACCTCCATTCGAGGAGAGCTCCAATATCGGCGTTTTAATTGAGATTCCCCCAATTCCTCTAGATGCGCTCCTCAGGCTTCCTGCCCACCCATCTAAGTGCACTCAACTCAATCAACGACAAGCCTTTTTCTCTTTTGCTTTTAAAATCAATAAGTAGCCTCGTGATTAGTGTTGGATCATGAAAAGCTGCAATTATTTGTGTTGAAGTTCGTAGTTCTCCCTTTCTTACCTGTTTTTTTTTTTTACCTTTTTCTTTTGTATGCTTGTTTTTTATTTCTCATTTTTTCAATGTTTTATTTCATTTTTTCATCATTTCTTTCCTACTAGATTGATAATTTATTTCTTTATTTAATTCACGTTTGTTCATTTCTTTCTTTCTTTCTTTCTTTTTTGATCTTTTTTTTGCTTTCTCGTTTGTTCATTTCTTTCTTTCTTTCTTTCTTTCTTTCTTGTTCGATCTTTTTTTTTTGCTTTCTCGTTTGTTCATTTCTTTCTTTCTTTCTTTCTTTCTTTCTTGTTCGATCTTTTTTTTGCTTTCTCGTTTGTTCATTTCTTTCTTTCTTTCTTTCTTTCTTTCTTTCTTATTTGTTCATTTTATCTTGCTTTTTCCTGTATTGATTTGTTTCTTTTTCTTTTATTCAATTTTCTCTTTCTACCTTCTTCGTTTGTTTCTTTCTGCTCATATCTTTTTTCATATTTTCTCGTATATTCACATCTTTCTTTCTTTCTTTCTTTCTTTCTTTCTTGTTAGTTCATCTCTTTCAGTTATGACAGTGGGTGGGTCTCTACGCACCAAGACAGTCTTGTGTGGATGGGCCGTTCAAGTTCAATTATGACAACGGAAGGGTCTACACGTATTACGTAAGTGAGGACTGGGCATTTCAAGTCCAGATATGACAGCATCACTCCAATTGAAAATTAGAAAACTTTAAAAAATTAAGACGACTGAAAGAAACTGTTAAAATGTGGAAGATACCTACTCGGGTCGAACTTAGTGAAAACCTCGAAAGAAAGAAAAGGTAACTGAGAAGGGAAAAAGAGAATGAGGTTGAAAGAGCTGAATATTAAATTACTATTACTAATTCTACTAATACTACTAATAAAAAGACGACGAAATAGAAAGAGAGAGAGAGAGAGAGAGAGAGAGAGAGAGATGGGCGGGAAGAGAGAGGGAACATGACAAAAATAACATAATAATGTAAATACTTTAAGATACTTTCAGACTTTGAAATACAAACTAGTCACCATCACAAAATATACTTCGTCGATTAGACTGCAGCCCACTCCCCAACAACAAAGAGGCTGCCTCTCGAGTAAATGTTGTCAGACTCAAGTCTCAACGACCAATTTTTAACTATAGACTCTAGTATGAACGACCGGTGTTTAGCTATAGGTTCAATAACGAACACATGACCTTGTTTTCTATCCATAAACTCACGCATGAGCATCCGTTATTTACCTGTCGACTGAAATATATACACGACCAATGTTTACCTATAGACTCATGCATAATCGACCAATATTTACTTCGGGACTCAAGTATAAAAACAGCACTAGTTCACTAGTTAAGTATAAACATGATCAATATTAGTTTGTAGACTCAAGATACAAAAACGATTAATATTTGCCTATATACACAAGTTTAAATAAGGCCATTTTCCCCATAATCCCAAATATAAACACAGTGTTTACTTACTACCCAGGTATAAGCATGATATTATTTAACTATAAGCTCAAATATAAATACAACCAATACTTAGTATTTGTCTATATTTCTGAGATGAGATAGTATTTACAGTATTTACATTATTCGGACTATTGTCCTCATCTTTGTTGCCATTTTTACGACATTTCAGCCGTTGTACGCTCCAACCTTCTTCAGGTACTAGGAATTTCGAACTGAACACTTAATAACAATCAGTGGAGTATATGAACTCCATTCCTTGCGTAGTAGTGCTTCTTCTGGTAGTCTAGAGTTATCTCCCTCTAATCCTGTAAGTTACTTGTTCACCACTGCTGTAGCCTGGTATTGAACTCACAACTCTTTGGGTCAAGTCACCGGAACTAACCAACGTCTATATCCACTGGGTGATGTATTCTTAAGGACACATTGATGTAAATAGCTGTGAGTTCAATACCAGGCTACAGTAGTGGTTAACAAGTACTTACGTGGTTAGCGGGAAATAACTCATGACTTCCAGTAGAGGTACTACTACGCAAGGAATGAAGTTCATATACCCCACATTCTAATAAAGGGTTCGGTTTGAAATTCCTAGCACCTGAAGAAAGCCGGAGCGTACGATGGCCGAAACGTCGTACAAATGGCAACAAAGATGAGGACAATAGTCCAAATGATGTAAATACTGTAGAACCAATATTTATTTATAGATTAAAGTAAAGGGGAAATATATAAAGGTGAAATATTTTTAAGATAAAATGCAGGAAAACAGAAAGTGCAGACTGTGAAAATCGATATAAGACAGTAAACCACATCTTCTGCAAATTTAGTCAATTTGTTCAAAAAGGATAGATGAAGAGGTAAAGTTGCTGTTTTCTTCTGTCGTTTTTGATTTAGAATACGACCTGTGGGTGCCAAACTTTCCAAGCATTCTTTTCACATAATTTTTAATTGCTTGTTTCTGAATCAAAGTGTAAGTATCCATTTTGTTTCCATCTTCATTAAAGCTTAATTGCTGATCACGTTATCCGTCCAGGGTATTCTCAGCATTTTAGTTCGTCTCAGTGTTCTAGACAGGCTCCAAAGGAGAATCTGCAATGTGATTGGTCCCGATCTGGCAGTTCGACTCCAACCACTTTCTCATCGTCGGGATGTGGCTTCCCTCTGTCTCTTCCATAAATATTTTCGTGGCTTCTGCTTTGAACTTAGGTCACTGGTGCCTCCTCCACAATAATTTACTTGGGCAACCAGACTGGCAACAAGGCCCTACCTTTTTACGGTTAGATCAACCAAATGCAGTTTCCACTTCTACTCCATCAGTTTTTCTCGCGCTTCCCACCTGTGGAACTCCCTTCCATATACTTGCTTTCCTGACGGCTACAACCGCCAAGAATTTAAATACAAAGTCAATTCCCATCTCTTATCCACTTAGCTCCCGCCCTTTCCACATCACCCCGTGTATCTTGTTCTTTTCCTTTGTAACTGTCTCCACTCCTGTGCTCACATCCTTCTCTTGCTCTTTTCTCTTTTATCCCCTGTAGCTGGTTTGTTTTTGTCTTCACTCTCCCCCTGTCTAAAACTTTAACTCTCTTATGTAGCCCCCTGCACATTGGTGGCGGTACCGCCTTGCTTGGGGTGAAATGATTAAAAATAAAATTAAAAAAATTCTGTTGTTGTCTCTCTCCTCTCCATCTGTGAGAAAACTGTCCAAAATTCACTGCCATTTCAGAGAGTCGGTATTAAGAAGTACTTCAGCCCAGTTTTACTTTTTGTTTCTAATGAAACTTTACTGTTTATTAATTTTTCTTTTTTAGCTTTTGGAAGGCGTCTCTTGCTGTTACAAAACGCCTTTGGGTTTTTGTGCGACATTTCCATCGTCTGTTAAAATAGCTTTCAGGTAAATTTCCGTATTGGCTTGATTATGACATTACTAAACCATAGCCTGCATCTTAGTCTGTTTCTCTTGCTAAATAAATATAACATAATAATGCAAACACGATACTTTGCGACTTTGAAATACAGACTGGATTTATGGATAAATAAAATGCAAGAAAACAGGAAGTGCAGACTGTGTGAAAATCGATATGAGGTAGTGAACCACATTTTCAGCAAATTTAGTAAAATTTGTTCGTAAAGGATAGATGAAGAGGTAAAGTTTCTGTTTTCTTCTGTCGTTCTTGATTTAGAATACGTCCTGTGGGTGCCAAACTTTCCAAGCATTCTTTTCACATAATTTTTAATTGTTTGTTTCTGAATCGAATTAATTTTCCTTCTACAGCTGATGGTTGGTTCTTTCTTCACTCTTTCCTTTACTAAACTTTCTAAGAGTTCTTGCAATTTTCTTAAGCAACGTCGAGTCAGGCCAGTACCTAGTTAAATGACTGTTTGGTATTGTAAGCTTGAATGTGATGTTGGTGTAATGGATAACGGCTCGGAGAACGGAGTTCCAATTTCAGTTGGGTTCTTTATATTCACTTGCGTGCAAATAACCTTGGGAAAGTATGAATCCATCTTTTCTCCCCTCTATGGGTTAATTAGTAGTGCTTTTGTCAGGGAATTATCATTATCTCAAAAAAATTCTTACAACCTCAAATATTTTCTGGCTTCAAATAACCTGCAAAAGGTTGATAAGCCTTAAAAAATAAACCAAATCAATCGGTCAGTTCTGTATTTCACATCAATACGGTGTCCTCTGCGCATCTTATACCGTTAAGACTGTGCCTATCAATAATAAATCCTGGTAGGACGTCTAGTTCTCTTCGAATCGCTTAACCGTGAAGGTTAAATAAATCTGGTAAGATGACGCAATCTTGTCTTACGCCCAATTTCTATTTTTGTGTATGTAGGCTGTTTGGTTCCAGAAAGTGTTCTCAACTATTTTAATATTTTCTAAGAATAAATCACGTTGTAGTAGCAGTTAAAATAGATCGTTGTACCATACTTTACAAAATGCTTCTGAGTTGTTTATGGAACACTGATATATACTACCGGCCATAATTATTAGGCGACCCCAGTTCTTTTAAAAGGAATGATGTATTTCATACTATTTTTAGTATTTATTGCCAAGTGGATAATTCTAAACGAAAATAGAATGATTCTTTTGTTATTATTACTTTGTAAAATTTTACAAGGCAAATAGCGATAATTTACCCATCGCACCGTGTAGATTTGCTGTATATATATATATATATATATATACTACCCACCATAATTATTAGGCCACCCCAGTTTTTTAAAGGAAATGATGTATTTCATACTATTTTTTAGTATTCATTACCAAGTGGATAATTCAAAATGAAAATAGAATTGTTCTTTTGTTAATACTGCACAATAACATGTGCATCAAATGAACTGTTCTGGTGTCCAGTTTTTGTGCTCTCTTCCCCATGCTAGTCTTTTCTTATTGGCTGGCCGAAGCAAATGCTTCCTGGCTGCCTTGTAAAATGTTTCAAAATAATAATAACAAAAGAACCATTCTATTTTCATTTAGAATTATCCACTTGGCAATAAATACTAAAAATAGTATGAAATACATCATTTTTATTTAAAAACTTGGGCGGCCTAATAATTATGGCCGGTAGTGTACGTACTTTTATATTTGTGTTGCTCTCTCACTCTTTTTCTGATATTCTTCTTATCATTAAGATTACCTTTCTTGTTCCAGTTTCTTTAACTAAACCGCACTGTTCTCGTCCCATTTTCGGCTTAACTCTGCTTTGATCTCTATTCTTCAAAATACGGATAATAAACTTAGACATGTAACTAATTGGACTACCTTCCCAATAGCGCTAATTTGGTTGATTCATTTTCTTATAACTTATCGACACTTTGAGGGTTATTTAATACGGAAACATATTTTGGATTGTAGGAATATTGTATTAACATTTTTCTGAAAACTGCAATGTTTTTTTCAAATACAAGTCATACTATTTAGCCTATAGCAGAAGGAGGAGTAGGATGGATCGACTTAGGTCTTCTGATATATTTCAACTGTCAACTATATGTTACTTATCATTTCCGTATTCTTGTTGATCCCGCAATAATAATAATAATAATAATAATAATAATAATAACTTGCTCCAAATGAATATAAAAATCGCCACGATAGAGTTGGGCAATATTTACATTGGGCAATGTGCAAACATTATGGAAAAGCTGTAAACAAACACTGGTATGAACATCACTTGGCACCGGTTACAGAAATAGAAGATGTAACCATTCTATGGGATTACACCATCTACACAGACAGAAAAATTGAAGCAAACAGGCCAGACATTATTGTTAAAAACCAGAAGGAGAAAACTTGTCTATTAATTGATATGGCTTGTCCAGCGGATTGTAACATAGCAATCAAGGAATTTGAAAAACTATCAAAATATAAAGACCTGGAAATTGAAATAGAAAAAATGTGGAAATTGAAAACAAGAGTTGTGCCAGTGATAGTAGGTGCACTTGGAATGATAAAAAATGGAACAAAGCAACACATTGAAAGAATCCCTGGAAACCCCAGCTTAAGAGATATACAAAAAATTGTCTTATTAAGTACAGCCCACACACTAAAGAAAACTTTATCTATGTAATGCTAGGGATGATAGGGAAGATAGAAAAACATGAAATGGAGTCATAACAACACGCCACTACCTGCCTTAGGTCTCCCCGCAGACTTGGTTGGTAGTGAGACCAAAGCAGAAATCGAAATATGATGAAAAATAACATAATAATAAAAAACTGTCAAAATATAAAGACCTGGAAATTGAAATAGAAAAAATGTGGAAATTGAAAACAAGAGTTGTGCCAGTGATAGTAGGTGCACTTGGAATGATAAAAAATGGAACAAAACAACACATTGAAAGAATCCCTGGAAACCCCAGCTTAAGAGATATACAAAAAAGTGTCTTATTAAGTACAGCCCACACACTAAGGAAAACCTTATCTATGTAATGCTGGGGATGATAGGGAAGATAGAAAACATGAAATGGAGCCATAACAACACGCCACTACCTGCCTTAGGTCTTCCCGCAGACTTGGTTGGTAGTGAGACCAAAGCAGAAATCGCAATATGATGAAAAATGACATAATAATAATAACGATAGTCTGCCACATTCCTGGATTTTAAAGACTTTAAATATATACAAGATATCACCCGTCATCATCAATTTCATCAAACAGTGCATGTCTGTATGGAAAACAACCCTTTACCTCAGTCATATAAATGGAACCTATAAGTCTGATGAAATAAACATCAAAAGAGGTATATTTCAAGGTGGTTCTTTGTCTCTCTTACCATTCTGCATATCATTAATAGCACTAACCAGTCAACTTAATAAGACAGAATGTGGTTATAAAATAGCCCAAAAGAAAATAAGCCATCTATTTTACATGGAGGACTTAAACTTGTATGTTAAGAATGATAATGAGCTGGAAGGTCTTCTGCAAACTGTAAAATGCTTCAGCAAAGACATTGGAATGAAATTCAATTTGAATAAATGTGCTAAAGCTAGTTTTACGTGGATCACTACAACAAACATCCTCAATTAGCTTAGACCCTGTTGTAACAATAAAAGAATTGAAGCCAGAAGAAGCTTATAAATACCTAGATGTAAATGAGAGTGAAAAAAATCACCATAAAAAATGAAAGAAATAGTGCGTAAAGAGTACCATAGAAGGCTACGAATGATAAAAACCGAATTGAATTCTCAAAACAGAATTATGGCCATTGATAGACTTGTAATCCCAGTTGTCCAATATAGTTTTAACATCTTAAACTGAACGCTAAACGACATCAGACGAATAGATTCTAAAACAAGAAAGCTTCTTTCTAAGCATAAGATGCATCATCCAAAGGCTGATGTAGGCCGTCTATACATACCCCGTAAAGAAGGTGGAAAAGGTCTTATTCAGCTAGAATTGTCATACACGACAACAACTATTGGCTTACTAACATACATAGAAACAACAAAGGACTGGATGACACAGTTAGTCAAACAACATGAAAACAAAAAGAAAAATATTCAATAATAAAAGAAGGCAGTAAATACAAACAAGATTTAAATTTAGTAGATTCTATAGAAAAGCAAAACAGAAGCCAAGAACCAACTATTGCGGCAAAAAATATGAAAATGAAAGCCAAAGATAAAACTCTTGAACAGACGAAACAACGCTGGCAAGACAAACCTCTTCATGGCCAATATCCCGAACGTGCCAATAAATCCAATGTTGATAAAGTTAATACTCATCGATGGTTACGTGCATCTGGATTAAAGTTTGAGACTGAACGCTTTATTCTTGCAGTGTAAGACCAAAGTCTTTTCACTAGGAACTTTCAAGCAAATATTATACATAATAATGTGGATCCAAAATGCAGGTTCTGTGATAAACACCAAGAAACACTGGTATGAACATCACCTAACACCGGTTAGAGCAATAGAAGATGTCACCATTCCATGGGATTACACCATCTACACAAACAGAAAAATTGAAGCAAACAGGCCGGGCATTATTGTTAAAAACCAGAAAGAAAAAACTTGCTAATTAATTGATATGGCTTGTAACATAGCAATCAAGGAATTCGAAAAACTGTCAAAATATAAAGACCTGGAAATTGAAATAGAAAAATGTGGAAATTGAAGATAAGAATCGTGCCAGTGATAGTAGGTGCACTTGGAATGATAAAAAATGGAACAAAACAACACATTGAAAGAATCCCTAGAAACCCTATCTTAAGAGATATACAAAAATAGTCTTAAGTACAGCCCACACTCTAAGGAGAATTTTGTCTATGTAACGCTAGGAATGTTAGGGAGATATGAAAAAACATGAAACGGAGCCATAACAACACACCACTACCTGCCTAAGGTCTTCCTGCAGACTTGGTAGGTAGTGCGACCATAGCAGAAATCGAAATATGATGAAAAATGACATGATAATAATGAAGTTCTCGGAAAATTTCCGAAGCTTTCCATTCGAGAAAATGTCTGACCCTGACTTTTGAAAAAAAAAATTGCAGTGTCTTGATTTTTAACAAAGAACGCCAATTTCTGCAAGTCCTACTGTTTAGCCCATAGTCGAGGGAAGAGATATATAGACGTACTAAAGTTTTCCAGTATGTTTAGACTGCCGTATATGTCATTTTTTATTTCTATAATTTTGTTTAGCCCAAAATAATAATAATAATAATAATAATAATAATAATAATAATGCTTGGGAGATATACAGAAAATTGTCTTGTTAGGTGCAGCTCGCATGATGGGGAGGACTTTGTTTATGTGGCGCTGGGGATGATAGGGGAGATAGACCGTAGCAGAAATCGAAATATGATGAAAAATGACAACATAATAATAATAATGTTCTGGGAAATGTTTCGAAGCTTTCCATACGAGTCAGTCAGTTAAGTGCCATACGTGATACACGTTTGGGCGATCATGTCTCGAAAGAGACATGACTGACTGGGCAGAAGATTATTCCGCAGTAGTTTGCCATTGCTTTCTGCGGTAGACTGGTTGCCGACCAAGGCTATAGAACCCAATCTGTCCTGTTATTTAATCCATAACTGGAAGGAATAGACGGATTAATACCTTTCCCAAGGGTATTTGTGCGTAAGTGAACGCAAGGAATTCAACTGGAATTCGAACTCGGCTCTCCGATTTCTCGTTCCATACGAGAGCATGTCTAAAATCAGGTAAAATAATTAAGAGAGACCCTGACTATTGAAAAAAAAATTGCAGTCTCTTGATTTTCAACGAAGAACGCCAATTTCTACTGATGTGAAAATATATTGATTACAAAATAAGAATCATAAACATGGATAAAATAAGGAAAATAAAAAAAAAATGAAGGAAAGTAGGCTTAAGATGGAGGAGTGACTCATCAAGACGTACAATTAATAAAATTGGAAAGAGACAATGAAAGAAAATTGCGCAAAGGTGGGACCAGAGAGGAAAAAAAAAGCAATTGACTGAACAACACCGTTCGATTGAATCATCAATTCTTTAAACAGCCCCTCTCCGTCAAAAAAGCCCATCCCTTTTTTTTCACTGCTGTGACATCGAATTTCTTAGCTCAAGATCAGCTTTCCGGATCATTCTGTGAGAACAAATTCATGACTGATTTGATACGGGAACGCGCTTCGTGTCGAAAGTGAAGACAAAGCAAAATGGAAAATTAATGACGCCCTCGAACCAGAGCCATAGAAACTGCAGAATCCCATGCAATTTTATTCCACTCAAGATCATCTCCGAGAATATCCGCGCGCGTGCGCATACCCACACCTCAAATATCTTTCTCTTTTAAAACATTATGTTAAATTTATCTTTTCCTTTTTCCGTTTCTGAATTCATGGTAATCTCTTGCCGGTTGTTTGTTTTCATTTCTTATTTCTGTCCAAGCGACCCGAACTGTCATGTACCATGTTTTTAAGCCACGTCCCTATAACCACTGATTTCTGTTTGACTGGCTTTCCAATTCTTTCTCAAGCTTCAATTCTATACTTCTAACGACTTCGCCTTAACTCTGAAATACTATTTACTATTTATTAATTTTCCTCAATAGGAGTAGATAGGTTCGCCATATTGTAAAGTTCATAGTCCCCCACAGACTTTTAAACAAAAGTAGAGGTTTGTCACTTGATTCCTGTTTAGAACTGGGTTTCCGCTTCTTTCTAAAGTCTACTTCAATTCTATATTTTCAACGTCTTTGTCTTAGTATATACAAAATATTGACTTATTCCTTACTATATTTTTTACTAGATAATTTTTCATTCAATATATTGTTACTTATCAGCCCAATGAAAACGTGTTGACCTGGTCGTCTAACAAAGTAAACTCCTTAGGATATACATATTCATGACTTATTCTTGACCCTTACTTCAAAAGCACCCCCCCCCCCACAAAAAAAAAACAAAACAAAAAAAAACACAGAGTGTTAAGTCGACACTCCTGGCTGCCTACTCATATATAAATTAAGGAGTTACTTTTCAATCATCCTGTATTAACATTGTCATGATTTACTGTGGTAAAGATAGTTGCGTGGTTTCCCGTTGGCGACTTCACCATTTTGTCCGTCCTGGGTATGACGATAAACTGCATCCAGCAGCAAGGGAGGTTGTGAGGAGCATGGAACCACCTCATAATTGCTGTTGTTCCCAGTTCCATTCTGACCCGGATTGGTAGCACCTGTTAGGGTCCCAGCTATGGATAAATAGTTAACCCCCCAAACTGGGGTCAAAACACTATGAAAGTATAAAAATAAGCTTTTATACATTTTTGAAAGAAAAATATCACTAATAATACATTTTTGAAGAAAAAAAGGATTACCATAACGCATTTTTGAGGGGAGAAAAATTATTCTCAGCAAAACCTTTTTGAATACAAAACTAGAAGACATTTTCAGTTTTCTAAAATAAAGAATAATAAAAATAAAAAAAAAATTCATTAAAATCTGACTAAATCAACCTTTTCACTACAACTGAACATTATAAAAAAATACGTTAAAACCCCACTTTTTTTGGCATAAATAACCCATAGAGGTGTTGATATGTCGTTAAACAAAACTCAAACTCAAACTCAAATTCACCATTTTGAATTTAAAGAATTATTTCACCTTGCCTGTTGACAACGAAGGAAATAGAATTGTTCTGTCCTTTTTTTAATTCATAGCTGAGGTAGTGAAGAGATTGTTGTTATTGTTGGTGAAGTGATTATTGGTGAAGAGATTGTTGGTAGTCTTTGAGGTTGAGAAAGTGTCGTATGTTAACGTGTTCAATTCGTTGAAAGAGGTAGACAACAAAACAATGATAAAATGAGGTAGAAAAGTTTATTCTATAAGGAACATTTTTTTTTGTCCAGACAATATTCAAGATAATTCTGAAAATGTTTCTAAGTCTAAGGAATTCTCTTCCGATCAGTCAGTCAGTGCCATACGTGATACACGCTTTCGGCGATCATGTCTCGAAAGAGACATGACTGACTGGGCAGAAGATTATCCCGCAGCAGGTTGCCATTGGTTTCTGCGGTAGACTAGTTGCCAGCCAATCTATAGAACCCAATCTGTTCTATTATTTAACCCATAACAGGAGGAAAGAGACGGAATAATACCTTTCCCAAGGGTATTTGTGCATAAGTGAATGCAAGGAATTCAACTGGAATTCGAACTCAGCTCTCCGATTTATCGTTCCGAGTCGATATCCACTGCACCAAAACGCTCATCCGATAGACACTGCAAAATGTGTGAATTGCAGTGGTTGAACTTACTCTGTTAATTAGTGGAAGACAGAGAAATGTCATTTTTAAGCAATGCAAGTTTCCTTCAAACGTTATTTTATTATTTTATATAATCATATCGTCACAAGCAAGGCATTTTACTGCCACTGTTTTGCAGGGGGTTACACAGAAAGAAAGTTATGAGAAAGAGTGACTGGTTATAGGGGGTGTCAGGAAGTGGATAAGAGAAGGATGAGAATACAGATGAGAGTGGAGTGGACGGAGAAAGGAACATGAGAGAGAGAGGATGCAGGTTAGTGAGATAGGAGATGACTATTGACTTTACGTTTAAATTCTTGGAGATTATAGCTGTCAGGAAAGCAAGTAAATGGAAGGGAATTCCACAGGCGAGAAAAGAAGCTGTTGGAGTAGAATTTACAATTTGTTGGTTTCATAGTAAAAGGTTGGAACCTAGTTGATAATCTTGTTGCTCGAATAAATTTATATATAGGGGACACCAGTGAGCTAAGTTCATCGGAGCAGAAGCCGTGAAAGTATTTGTAGAAGAGACACAGGGAAGCCACATTGCGCCGGTGAGAAAGTGACTGTATCACTTATGATATGAACGTTATATGAAAATGAACTGATCTCTTGAAATTCCAACTACTCATGCACCGAGTCATTATTCCTATTCTTTATGCGCCGTGTCCTTTCAGGACGTAGGTGATCATGAACCCCTATTCCTTGTCGCTCTCAAATTTTTTTTTCTTGGTATCTCTCGCAAACCTCGCTCAGCCATCCACTTGCTCAAGCCCATCAAGTATGTCTCTCGCTGTTTTCCCATTGTTACTGAAAATTGGTTGCTACTGCTAATAAGGTTTTCAACGCGTCTTGCCAAACCAGGGACAACGGCTGCTTCAAAATAAATTCATACTTTTCTAGAGTCCATTAGTACAAAGCAATTGAATTGTGTCAGCTGGAATCTGAACTTGCCAACTCGATTTAATTTTAGGCTTTAAGTTACACACAATTCCAAATTCTTACTTTGAAAATAATAGTAATTTCTCTCAAATGTTTTGCGTAATTATTTTTTATCATAACATAAGAATTTCGTCGTCACTTTGAAAGAATGGCGCCTACTAAAAGCGACATCTACATAAAGCCAATAGCCTCCCTTTATATTATACGATGTTTACAGAACATTTTTGATGAAGAATTTAGGCGGTGAGCCACACTGGTAAAATTTAACATTAAAATTCTAAAATATTAGTAAAAGAATTGTATAAAACAAAATATAACCTCCAAGCTGAATTGCATTTTTTTCATACCCTTTAAAACATACTATTGATCTATTGTCAAAATTGTAATGAATAGAAAATTGAGAGAAAGATGGAATAATATAATGGAATATCGATAAAAACATAGCTAAGACAAGAGTTAGAGAAAAAGAGAGAGAAAGGAAAAATATAGAAAGAGAGTAAGAGAAGACGATAGAGAAAGAAAAATAGACAGAAACAGCAAGAGAGTGAGAGAAGACGAGAGAGATAAAAAATACAGAAACAGAAAAAGAGCGAGAGAGATAAAAAAGAAAGAAACAGTGAGAGAAGACGAGAGAGATAAAAAAAGACAGAAACAGAGAGCGAGAGAAAACGAGAGAGAAAAAAAGACAGAAACAGTAAGAGAGCGGGATTGATAAAAAAGAAAGAAACAGTGAGAGAAAACGAGGGAGATAAAAAAAGGCAGAAACAGCGAGAGAAGAGGAGAGAGAGAGGTAAAAACGACAGAAAGAGAAAGCGAGCGAGAGAAGATGAGAGAAATAAAAAAGAAACAGTGAAAAAAGATGCGAGAGATAAGAAGGACAGAGACAAAGAGCGAGAGAAAACGAGAGAGATAATAAAAGACAGAAACTGTGAGAGAAGACGCGAGAAATAAAAAAAGACAGAAACACAGAGAGAGAGAGAGAGAGAGAGAGAGAGAGAGAGAGAGAAGAACGTAGAAACAATAAGAGCGTGAGAGAAAACGAGAGAGATAAAAAAAGACAAAAACTGTGAGAGAAGACGCGAGAAATAAAAAAAGACAGAAACACAGAGAGAGAGAGAGAGAGAGAGAGAGAGAGAAGAACGTAGAAACAATAAGAGCGTGAGAGAAAACGAGAGAGATAATAAAAGACAGAAACTGTGAGAGAAGACGCGAGAAATAAAAAAAGACAGAAACACACAGAGAGAGAGAGAGAGAGAGAGAGAGAGAGAAGAACGTAGAAACAATAAGAGCGTGAGAGAAAACGAGAGAGATAAAAAAAGACAAAAACTGTGAGAGAAGACGCGAGAAATAAAAAAAGACAGAAACACACACACACCGAGAGAGAGAGAGAGAGAGAAGAAGGTAGAAACAATAAGAGCGTGAGAGAGAAAACGAGAGAGATAAAAAAAGACAGAAACTGTGAGAGAAGACGCGAGAAATAAAAAAAAAGACAGAAACACAGAGAGAGAGAGAGAGAGAGAGAGAGAGAGAGAGAGAAAGAAGAAGGTAGAAACAATAAGAGCGCGAGAGAAAACGAGAGAGATAAAAAAAGACAGAAAAGAAAGAGTGTGAGAAACGGAAAAGATGAAGGAGAGAAGGTAACGTTTAATTTAACATTGTCATAGTATTAAGAAGACACTTAATGTTGCTATTAACCCTTGTATATCTATAGTTATTCTGGCCGTGTTCATAGTTGATGTTATTGAGTGTTGGCTATTTTATTTAATTAACAATGCTTCCACTGCTTTTAGTATTTTTTACACGTAGATGACGATATTGTATTTGTACTAACGACGAGTACGCTACCAATAGATTTAGGTAAGTGTCTATTTGTATTTAAATGAAACCTAATAGGAATATATTTTATAATCATATCACCACAAGCAAGGCATTTTACTGCCACTGTTTACATAGGAAGAAAGTTACGAGAAAGAGTGACAGGTTATAGGGGGTGTCAGGAAGTGGATAAGAGAAGGATGAGAATACTGATGGGAGTGGAGTGGACGGAAAAAGGAGCATGAGAGAGAGGATGCAGGTTAGTGAGATAGGAGATGACTATTGACTTTACATTTAAATTCTTCGAGATTATAGTTGTCGGGAAAACAAGTAAATGGAAGGGAATTCCACAGGCGGGAAGTGCGAGAAAAGAAGCTGTTGGAGTAGAATTTGCGTTTACAATATATATAAACAGAAAGATGTAAAGTGATACTTTTTGTTAAACATGTTGTAATATATCCAGTGTTTGCAAAATAAAAAGTTTCTATAAGTCTAGATACATGCATAACAAATACATATATTCAGTTAAAAGTAAAATAAAATTTATCTTTCATAATGGCTAAAAGTATAGCCGAAAGCACTTGGATAAATAAAACATTAGGTCAATATTTATATAAATTTATGGACTGAAAAGAAAAAATTATAAGATCGCAAGAAAGATTTTACAAATAACTTAACCACAGCACCTTATTTGTTATTTTTAATCAAACTTCCATAAAAGGGAAAGTCTGCCTTCAACTAGCGAGTGGCCATAGCTCAGAGATAGAATCGCCGACTGATGTTAATTCGGTCGGGTTTAAATCGAATGTCTAACCGTACTGATGAGCTGTGATACAGCGATATATATATATATATATATATATATATATATATATATATATATATTGTCATCCGCAGACAGATCTGTTTCGCTGTATCACCGCTCATCAGTACGGTTAGACTCCGATTGCTTTTTAACCCAAGATTGAAACCCGACCGAATTAGCGTCAGTCGGCGATTCTACCTCTGGGCTATGGGCTTTCGGTGGAAGAAGGCAGACCTTTTAGCGCATATATTATCATTATACGCGCCCAATAGCTAGAGTGCTCTAATTCATTTTACTGAATGAGCGATGCGTACACGCCAGAGTAGCTACTGTTTTACAAAGTCAACTATTCTTCCAGAGTGCTCAATCAGGGTGTGAAAGCGTTTATTACTATACTCGTTTCGAAAAACTCTCCGAATATATAGGCGGAAGGAAAAATGGTTGTAAAAAAAAGAAAGAGCTAAGCACGTGAACATCAGTCAAAGTACGTAGCCTAAAGAAAAAACCCGAGAGTAATCTATAACAAAAAAGCGCTCAATATGTAAGCAGAGCAGCGAAAGTCAATTACCTAAAGAGCCAACAAACCTACCAAGGTTTCACCTCACCGGATCTTCAGGGAAGGTCGTCTAAAGCGGATACTGATAACGACAAGATATAGGCAACTCCATAATCCGCAGGCAACAGTAAATAACAACAACATCAACAATATAAAACAAAAGCGATACATAAAAACAATATATATTAAAAAGTTAAAAATATAAATACAAATATGCAAACACATAATCACAATAAAAAACAGAAAATATTAAACAAAAAACAAACAAAAAATATAATATAAAAATATATGCAATTACTCAATCACAACAAAAACATAAAATAACACACAAAAAAATACACATTAACCTCACAAACACAAATATATGCAAAAATGTTCAACCACGACTTGGCAAAACATACCAACACGTAAACAAAAAGGCCAAACCAAAAAAAGAAGACGATACAACAAAAGAGTCCAATCCAATGTAAAGCAATTAACGAACACCCACTTACTCGTACACTAAAAAATAACAACAAGCAATAAAAACATAAATAAATGTAAATAAATCAAACACTTGCAATATAAAAATAAAAAGGAAAAATAAATCAAAATTAAAATCAACCAATCACAAACAAGGCTACTCCCACAAAACCCACGCCATGCTCTATATATACAAGAAAAGAACGGCAGTAGAACGGGAACAATCTACCTCCGAAAATTAAATAAAGTGTTTAGTCTGGAATTTCCTTGTAGGTTACCCTGATTCGTATACACCTGAAATATAAATAGTGAAGACTAGCAGTATAGCCTGGCGTTGCTCGGGTGTAATGAAAGCTTTAAAACTAATCCATGGTCCTGGAGCTCAGACTCTTTGGACGTTGGCACGAAAGACTAAAAAGCAATAGTTGTTTCCAGTTAAAGCGAAACCATAGACTGAAAGAAAAATGAATGGATGTAAGTCAAATTTTGATTTCCTGGTATCGATATCAAATAAGGTTTTTTCGTCGTAAACTGAATTTTGAAGGCTAAATAAGTCCTCTGAGTAAATGGTATAATGGCTGAGACTAAGAACTACAATTATACTTACTTAGAGCCAAACCCGTAGCAAAAACTAAAATAATACTGAAAAATACAGACATACAGGTAGATAAACAGACACACACACAAACACCTTGCATTATATATATAATCGATTTTCTGCACTATTGTAAGAACTGCAACCTTGAAACCTCTGAATATCATTTCTTATGTATTTGTCTATGAGTGTATCAAATTTGATTAAAATCGGACCACTCCTTCTATAACCAGATTTTTTCGATTATCGATTTTCGATATTTATCGGGGATACCTAGACACAAAACCTAGCTAAGAACACTCGCAGACGCTCATAATACAACTGTGTAAACTTTCAAGAAAATCTGTTCAGCCGTTTCAGAGTCTATAGGTAACGGACACACAGACACACACACAGGCACACACACACACACACACACACACAAAGTTTCATTTATAAATAAGTTTAGATAGATAATAATAACTCCCCATTTCAGAAATTCACATAGAAATTTCCATCGTCTCTTGCAGCACAGGGTCGGAAGTATGTGGCACGCAGTGAGGATCGAACTCACTACTCAGTCGTAATTGACCTTGCAGGATAAGTTTGCGAACAATTACAGCACGTCGAAGTACTATTTCCGTGGTTTATTATAACGTTTCCCAGCCCTTGTTCCTGTTCAAGATCGGGTTTCCGATTCCTTTGTTCAGTCTTCGATCAGGAGAAGAGGCTTATCATGTGCTTCCTTTTTAGGATTGTGCTTCCAGTTCCTTCTCCAGTCTTCTTCAGCTCTCTACTCCTAACTTCTGCGCCTGACCTCTGAAATTTTATTCACAAGCTATTTATTTTATTTTTTCTCTTCCATCAATAGGAGTAGATAGGTTCGCCTATAGCCCTGTTCACATACCTCCGGTCTTTCGAATCGGAGCAGATGTTTATAGATTGTTTCTTGTTTAGGATTGGGTTTCCAGGTCTTTCTGAAAACTACCACTTTATATTGATAAGGCTTGTCCTTTTTTACGATAATACAATTCCACACAGTAACCTTCAACTTGGGCCTTTTATTAGGTGAACATTCTTCTTTTCTTTTTTTATGTGTCTTGTCCTTTCAGGACGTAGGCGATCATGGCCTTCCATGTCTCCCTATCCCTGGTGGCTTTTAGCACGCTTTCTCCTGTAACATCTCGCAACCCCCGTTCTGTCATCCACCTGCTCAGGTCCTTCAAATATGTTATCCGCTGCTTTTTTCTGTCTCTTTTTCCTCTATCTGGCCTGTTAGTATGAGGCTCCAAGCCCTCCTTCCTCACTGCATGCCCCAGGAACTTCAGTTATCTCTTCCTGATGCTCAATATTAATTTCCTTTTCGTTTTCATTCTTTCCAACAACTCATCATTGCCCACATGCTCGGTCCATGATATCCGCAGCATCCTTCTGTAGAACCACATTTCAGTTGCTTCAAGTTTTTCCTTCATCTTTGTTGATATTGTCCAACATTTACAGCCATATTGAAGAACTGGCATCACATAGCAATCTAGTACTCTCTTCTTTGTTTTTAGTGAAAGTTTCCTGTGTCTTAATATTTTACTTAGCTTCTGGAACGTGTTTTTCGCCATGCCAATTCGCCTTCGGATCTCTATGTCACACTTTTCGTCTTCGGTTAAAACACTTCCCAGGTATGTAAATTTTTGTATCTGCTTGATTTTAATATCCCTACCCGTATTTGGCATTGGGTTGCTGCATTTTGGGTGGTTCTTTTTGCTGATGACCATATATTCGGTTTTCTTGCAGTTTATTTGCGGTCCTTTCTTGTTACTCTCTTCAGCTACCTTCTGAAGGAAGACTTGCAGTTTCCTTCCCGTGTCTGCAATCAGCACTGTATCGTCTGCGTATCTCATGTTGTTCAAATTGTGACCCCTGATGACAAATCCTGGCATAATATCTAGGGTCCTCAAAATATTATCGCTGTACAAGTTAAATAGATCCGGTAAAAAGACACACCTTTGTCTTACGCCCTTTTCTGTCTTTGTATATCTGCTGAATTTCTTTCCTGTCCGTATGCAGGCAGAGATTCTTATCCTAATGTCTTTCCCAAATATGTCGAGGCGGCTGAGCAGCTCCATCAATTCTTTGTGGCGTATTTTGTCGAACGCCTTCGCATAATCGATAAAACATAGGTACAAGTCTTTTTCATTTGTATTGCCCTTTCAGAGAGCATCCTAATCATAAATTTGGCGTTCCTTGTTCTAGTGTCTTTGATAAATCCACACTGTTCTTGTCCTATCTCTGGCCTGATTCTGCTTCTCGCTCTATCCATCAGGATTCGAACGATCAGGCTTCTTAGGCAGTTCTATGAAAATCGACTTGCATAGGTCTTCTGGTATAATACCACTATTATAAATTTCACTTATTATTTCTGTAATTCTCTCTATGCCGAATTCTTCCAGGGCTATCAGCAGTTCTATTACAATATCGTCTGGATCAACTGATTTGTTTCTATTCAATTTGGCTATTTCAGCTTCCACTTCGGACTTTAATATTTCAGGTCCGTCCTTATCTTTATATATTATCGGTTGCTCTCTCTTGTCGTGGAAAAGATAAATTATATATTTTTCCCATCGCTGGAGTAATCCCTCTTTCTCCAGTATTATCGTTCTATCCTTGGATTTTATACATCCTGTTGAGGAGCAGGTTTTGTCCTGTCAGTTCTCCTATCTCTTTATGCATGTCTGCTTTATTATTCCTGCTCAGTCTCTCTACCACTGCACATTTGTCGTTGAGTCATTCCTCTTTTGCCTGTCTGCATTTGTTTCTTATTTCCTTGTGCAGTTTTCTGTATTCTCTTCCGTGTCTTGACATCGTTTTCCGTCTCCTTTGCATCATGTCAAGAATCTCTTCAGTCATCCTCTCGTTTTTTTCTTCTGCGTCTGATTTCCTTTGAGCCATCGTTGTTTGCTGATGTCACTATCGTAGTTAAACAAAAAGAAATATACCTGATTTTGATGTCTCCACTACTTATCTTGCACATTCCGTAGTCTTCTGAGCTCAGTTTTCAAGTACAAGATCTTGTTGAAAAGATCACAATTAAACCAAGAAACATTTCGAAAATATTTGGCTATTTCGCCATTTTTCCAAATCGTCGTATCAATGTTATTTTTTGGTTGGGTAATGGAATTAATTCTTTAAATATTTGTTAATATAAATGTTCAGGATCCCATTGCTGAGCGCCAGTACTTTGAAGAACTTCCAAGCAAGCCAAGAATCCAGTTGCCCAAGAGCAATCGGAGAGCTATTTGCTCGAATATCGATCAGAGACTCTCATTAATACATACAAACCGTTTCCTTTGCATCATGTCAAGAATCTCTTCAGTCATCCTCTCGTTTTTTCTTCTGCGTCTGATTTCCTTTGGGCCAACATTGTTTGCTGATATCACTATCGTAGTTAAACAAAAAGGAATGTACATGATTTTGATGTTTCCACTTCTTATCTTGCACCTTATGGTGATCCCATTGTTAGCTCTCTGATATTAGAGATGAATTCCATAGTCTTCTGAGCTCAGTCTTCAAGTACAAAGTCTTGTTGAAAAGATCACAATTAAACCAAGAAACATTTCGAAAATTGTTGTGGTGGAATATCCTGGTCCTACCCCGGAATGGGTATGGCCCGGGTTATAAAAGACCTAGACGAGAACGAACTACAGAGAGCACTCGAGAGAGATCGAGTGTGTTCGTGGCTATACGAGAGTCTTCGTCATTACATGGGAGTGATCAAGATTATTCGTCATTATACCAGAGTCGAAAGCCATCGGCGTTAGACGTCAGTAGACGGAAGCCTACTACTCAAGACGGACGCATACGTCCTATACAGAGACATTGCCTACTTAATTGTTATTCGTGTTAACTGTTCGTTGGTGTACGTGTATTTGGTTTATTGTACTGAGGTATAATAAATCTCTATTTATATATCCTCAGTGTTAAGAGTTATTTCTTGCACTATTCTTTCTCTGTTTATCCCCTCCCGGGATACAACAAAAATATTTGGCTATTTCGCCAGATGTTGGAAAACATTTTGGGCTGAGAGTTTTTTTCAAGGTTCTTTTATATTTTGGTCTTGTCTTTTATTCAGTTATGCTTATTAAATCAATATTTAAGCTACTCGCCGTTCTGGTTGGTTTAGCACTTTTGCGAGTTGCCCTGCATTTATCCAGTTTAATAATTAGCGACGCAGGAGTCGTTGATATAATTTTATAAAAACTATTCTATTATCTTTTGTCTCTTCATATAATGAACGTTTTTATTAGTCCGACGAAGATGTAGACAAAATAACGCATTCTTTGGACCTTTCGCTAATATCTTTTACGGCGTCTTGTCTACGAAAGTAATTATTATTAGAAACAGAAAGTAAATTAATCAATGACAGGAAAAAAAAGAATCACATCTACGATTTTTTGTCTTTTGTTCTGTTTCATTATCTAATTTAATTCCATAATGTTGCATTGTATAAAACCCAATCAAATGGTGCGACCATTTTGATTAATTTATCCACCTTTTCTAGTAATTTTTGATTAATCTAATCAACAAAACCATATTATTTTGTTACTTTGAAGAAAGAATAGGCTATTGTCAAAATACAGGGCGACACATTTATTTCTAAATATTCCAATATGTCGGCTTGACGAAAGATATTAAGATACACGGACGTAAGATAAGAACACGATTGGAGAGGTTTTTTGTTTCGTCTTTTCTTCTTTCATCTTCTCAATTGTATATTGTCAGCATCATCAGCTATTAAATCATCTCTTTTTCACATTTTCTGAAAGAAATAAGGGATAATTATCATACTTATCGTTCTCTCACTTCAAGATAAGGATTAAGAAGTTTAATTAAGAAACAATTGCATCATGTTTTTAAAATGTAAAGAAAATGGTGGATTCATGATCCTTTTCTTGTATAGTCGTTATTATTAGGTAACGTTTTAGGGTGTTTTATAAATACCCTAAAACGTCACCTAATAATATGTAGTTCTTCCCTTCACGTGAATAACGGCGTCTTCACGACGTGGCTTAAAATCTGGGGTATGATCCATTAAAGGATCTGTCTTGAGCACATATATACAGGAAAGATTTCTCTTGTTCGACTCTCTGCCTTCGGGCGGAGAGGAGCCCAGACAAGCCTCCGCCGAAGGGTACATTTTGTCTAATGAAAACTGACAAGTTTCCGAGCCTGCCTTATACAGTTTCTACGGCAAATTTTTACATGAACTTAAGGGCTCGCTTTTCCCACCTAAAATTCGGCCTTGTGCCACACACAACTTTAGTAGAGAGATAGATGCGTATCAGGTCACCAAAGCTCTCTCTTGGTCGACTGCCTCCGAGTGGAGAGGAATTCAGACGAGGCTCCACCGAAAGGTAGTCACATCTAGGGGAGGCAGGTAAATAGCGAGTTCGTCAAAGCTCTGATTTTATCGGACTTTTTTCCTTCGGGCGGAGAGGAACCTAGATGAGGCTTTGCCGAAAGACAGACTCTCATCTGGGGAAAAACAGACAAAAGCCCGATCACACGTATGCGTGGACCACGGGGAATTTTTGTCCGAGCATACGCGCCCAGAATGCACCTCGGTAAAAATCGGCCTTGTTCCGCATTCCCCTTTTATGGGAAGGTTCAGGTAAATACCTAGTTCATTAAAGCTTACTGTGAGCTAGCTCTCGTTTGTGACCGGATACACTCATATCTCGCACGTGACGTTTTTCTGCTTCTTTTTCTTCTATATACCCTGTCCTTTCAGGACGTAGGCGATCATGGATTTCCACATTTCCCTATCCCTGATGGCTCTTAGCACGCTTTCTCCTGTTGCACCATGCAATTCTCGTTCCGTCATCCACTTGATCAGCTCCTTCAAATATGTTATCCGCTGCTTTCCTCTGTCTCCTTTCCCCTCTATTGTGAGAAATATATTCACATAGCTTAGCGCTTAAGCAGTGAAAGGAAATTATCAAACATAACAAGACATACCTGGTATAGGAAAAACAATTTATTTGTCTTGCAAAAATATGCTGAATTTTGCTGCTACAGTGTAGCTTGGTATAGTCTCTTTTCTCTGCTTAGCTTGGTATAGTATCCTCCGTCTAGGAGTGGGATGAAAAAGACACAAGGAACTGCGATCCGCGACGTACAGGAACTTTCTTCTGGGTCAGCTTCTTTCACAGTTTCTTATCTTGGTATAAGATGATAGTGCTTAGAGAATTTTTCTCTAGGAAGGCAAGGCTTTGCCCATAGGGTATCCTTTTTAAGGTAAGAAGGGTAACAAGAGATTTTCTCTGTTACAAAGTTGTGGCATTAGCCTAAAAGATTACAAAGAATTGGTAAGATGGTCTCGATATAGCGAGACAAGTGGGCGCCAATTTAGGCCCTGCTGCAACAAAAATCCGGAGCGGCACAAATACGTCCGATACTGTTCGTGCTAGCTGAAAAAAAGGGGAGAACAAAACCATCAGAAAAAAAACATAAAAACTCTGGTAAAGCCCGCCTAAAGTTCAAAACGAGGTTCGGGTTAAATCAGCCAATCAGGAGACCCGTTACATCTGTAAATTTCCGACACACTGCCAACGGAGAACGAAAAAAGTAATGGTTATCCATTACTTTTTTTTTTTTCATAGAATAAGATCAAGGGGAACTGAATGTGCTTCTGTCTGCCTTTAATTCCAGGGGAAATAAATGTTTTAAGGAATGAACCTGTTCGCAACCGTTCCTCAACACACAGGCCGAGCGAACTTTACCATCGTTCCCGGTAATGAGTCTAAGCACCTTACCTAGACTCCAAAAAGGTCTAGTCTTATTAGGAGATTTGATTAATACAATTTCTCCAACTGACACCTTTAGAGGGCAATCTCCCTTCAAATTCGTATCCCTCTCTCTCAGAGACAACAGATAATCATTGTGCCACATCTTCCTAAATTTTTCGACATATTTATGTCTTAACTCCAAAGATTGCACCAGCTTTATTCTACTAGGGGGATCGGGGCACAGATCTTCCGATCCATAGTTACTAATTAACAAACGTGGATTGTAGCCAGTTTGTAGAAAGTGATTGGGGGTTAAAATATCTAGGCCCCCTTCTGAAGCGGTAAAATAAGTCAGCGGTCGATCGTTGATCGCTTTCTGCACGTCAGAAATTATCGTTAAAAATTCAAAATACTGAATTTTCCTCCTACCTATTAATTTTTTCAAGCATTGCTTCATGGTTTTGATCATTCTCTCCCATGCGCCCCCATACCAGGCGGAATAAAGGGGAATGGTGTCATGACTAATGGAAGCGGACCTAAAATGTTCCCTGAATTCGTCGGAAACGAAAATTTCAGACAACATAATGCCGGATGCTAGAAAGGTTTTAGCATTATCCGAATAGACATGAGAGGGAACGCCAAAAAGATGTTATATTAACAAGCACTAAATGTCATCATAACAAGCACTAAATGTCATACTAACAAGCACCAAATGTCACCATAACAAGCACCAAATGTTATATTAACAAGCACTAAATGTTATATTAACAAGCACTAAATGTCATCATAACAAGCACTAAATGTCATACTAACAAGCACCAAATGCCATATTAACAAGCACTAAATGTTATATTAACAAGCACTAAATGTTATTCTAACAAGCACTAAATGTTACACTAACAAGCACTAAATGTCACCATAACAAGCACTAAATGTTATATTAACAAGCACTAAATGTTATTTTAACAAGCACTAAATGTCATATTAACAAGTACTAAATGTTACACTAACAAGCACTAAATGTCACCATAACAAGCACTAAATGTTATATTAACAAGCACTAAATGTTATTCCAACAAGTACTAAATGTTACACTAACAAGCACTAAATGTCACCATAACAAGCACTAAATGTTATATTAACAAGCACTAAATGTTATTTTAACAAGCACTAAATGTCATATTAACAAGTACTAAATGTTACACTAACAAGCACTAAATGTCACCATAACAAGCACCAAATGTTATATTAACAAGCACTAAATGTTATATTAACAAGCACTAAATGTTATATTAACAAGTACTAAATGTTACACTAACAAGCACTAAATGTCACCATAACAAGCACTAAATGTTATATTAACAAGCACTAAATGTCACCATAACAAGCACTAAATGTTATATTAACAAGCACTAAATGTTATATTAACAAGCACTAAATGTTATATTAACAAGCACTAAATGTCACCATAACAAGCACTAAATGCTACATTAACAAGCACTAAATGTTATACTAACAAGCACCAAATGTCACCATAACAAGCACTAAATGTCATATTAACAAGTACTAAATGTTACACTAACAAGCACTAAATGTCATATTAACAAGCACTAAATGTTATATTAACAAGCACTAAATGTCATATTAACAAGCACTAAATGTTATATTAACAAGTACTAAATGTTACACTAACAAGCACCAAATGTCGCCATAACAAGCACCAAATGTTATATTAACAAGCAGTAAATGTCATATTAACAAGCACTAAATGTTATATTAACAAGCACTAAATGTCACCATAACAAGCACTAAATGTTATATTAACAAGCACTAAATGTTATATTAACAAGCACTAAATGTTATATTAACAAGCACTAAATGCTATATTAACAAGCACTAAATGTCACCATAACAAGCACTAAATGCTACATTAACAAGCACTAAATGTTATACTAACAAGCACTAAATGTTATACTAACAAGCACCAAATGTCACCATAACAAGCACTAAATGTCATATTAACAATTACTAAATGTTACACTAACAAGCACTAAATGTCATATTAACAAGCACTAAATGTTATATTAACAAGCACTAAATGTCATATTAACAAGTACCAAATGTCATATTAACAAGTACTAAATGTTACACTAACAAGCACTAAATGTCACCATAACAAGCACTAAATGTTATATTAACAAGCACTAAATGTTATATTAACAAGCACTAAATGTCATCATAACAAGCACTAAATGTCATACTAACAAGCACCAAATGTCACCATAACAAGCACTAAATGCCATATTAACAAGCACCAAATGTCACCATAACAAGCACTAAATGTCATATTAACAAGTACTAAATGTTACACTAACAAGCACTAAATGTCACCATAACAAGCACTAAATGTTATATTAACAAGCACTAAATGTTATATTAACAAGCACTAAATGTCACCATAACAAGCACTAAATGTTATATTAACAAGCACTAAATGTTATATTAACAAGCACTAAATGTCACCATAACAAGCACTAAATGTCACCATAACAAGCACCAAATGTTATATTAACAAGCACTAAATGTCATATTAACAAGCACTAAATGTCACTACAACAAGCACCAAATGTTATATCTTCCCAAGTCGGCTGTGCAGAATTCGAACCTTCTGAGAAATGTCCGAAATTCAAATTTATCCGCTGAAGGAGATCCACTGAAGTCAGGACACTCCAATTGTAATTTAAAAGGTTGAAGAGAGACAGGTTTTAAATTTTGCCGCTCTCCCGCCACATGCCGCCCTCAACCAGGATATTATGCGAAGAGAGAGAGAAAATAAGGAAATGTCAATGCTTATCCAGTTAAACTAACCCCCTCTCCGACAAATTTTGAAAAAAAATTTTTTTTTTTTAGGTAGCAGACAAGAAGCACCAAAAAAAAAATCACACAAATAACAATTCTGGAAGGGAAAAATTTACAATAAAATATGTAACGCACATATTTTTGCAATAAAAGCTATGTGAGAAATATATTCACATAGCTTAGCGCTTAAGCAGTGAAAGGAAATTATCAAACATAACAAGACATACCTGGTATAGGAAAAACAATTTATTTGTCTTGCAAAAATATGCTGAATTTTGCTGCTACAGTGTAGCTTGGTATAGTCTCTTTTCTCTGCTTAGCTTGGTATAGTATCCTCCGTCTAGGAGTGGGATGAAAAAGACACAAGGAACTGCGATCCGCGACGTACAGGAACTTTCTTCTGGGTCAGCTTCTTTCACAGTTTCTTATCTTGGTATAAGATGATAGTGCTTAGAGAATTTTTCTCTAGGAAGGCAAGGCTTTGCCCATAGGGTATCCTTTTTAAGGTAAGAAGGGTAACAAGAGATTTTCTCTGTTACAAAGTTGTGGCATTAGCCTAAAAGATTACAAAGAATTGGTAAGATGGTCTCGATATAGCGAGACAAGTGGGCGCCAATTTAGGCCCTGCTGCAACAAAAATCCGGAGCGGCACAAATACGTCCGATACTGTTCGTGCTAGCTGAAAAAAAGGGGAGAACAAAACCATCAGAAAAAAAACATAAAAACTCTGGTAAAGCCCGCCTAAAGTTCAAAACGAGGTTCGGGTTAAATCAGCCAATCAGGAGACCCGTTACATCTGTAAATTTCCGACACTGTCTGGCTGTTAGTAACATGTTTTCCAAGCCCTCCTCCCTCATTGCATATCCCAGGAACTTCAGTTATCTCTTCTTGATGCTCATTTTAATTTTCAGTTCGTTTCCATTCTTTCCAAAACTTCATCATTGCTCACATGCTCGATCCATGATATTCACAGCATCCTTCTGTAGAACCACATAGCAATCTAGTACTCTCCTCTTTGTTTCTAGGGAAATTGTTCTGTTTACCAAAAGGCAAAAAACCCCTCTTCTTTAAGCAACACCTTAAATTCAAGATCAAGATAGAAAGGCGACAACTAATTCCATCAGCTTTTGAAAAAAAGATAGGTGAGTTTTGCGTGTATCTGTCGAATGAAAGGAGCTGACTTGAGTGGAATTTTGATGCCGGTTAGGCATCAGTACATTGGGAGACCTGTATTAAAAATTGACAACTGTGCTCTAAATAGAGTAGTTTAGGTTGTTTTATTTGTATTTTTTTGTACCAAGTTAACTGAGCTAGTAGATATTTAGTCATTGCCTCATTTATTTTTGTTCCCATTTTCTTTAGTTTGATTCCCCAGTCTCTTCCTTCTTATGTGACCGGAGATGTCAGTTCTCTGGTGGATGTGAGACACTTTTCGTTTTTAGAGTGTGTTCTTTCGCAACTATTGTCGTGTCTGGATGAGTGTGGGTTTGTGTGTCTGGATGAGTGTGGGTTTGTGTGTGTGGCTGGTCAAATGATTGGTTTTTAATTAATCTAAGTCTCGCATTAATTTCTTCCAGTTGGCTGATGTTTCTGTCTCAGTTGAGGATTGTGCGGGTTTATATTACTCACAATATTTTGTTTAGTTTTTTGTATATATAATATAACGCGCATTGTAAATATTCATTGGGATATTCATTTTGAAACGTTCGTATTCTATTTCCCAACCGCACAGACAAATTGTACATATGGAGATTAAAAAAACTTCATAGAGACTTTAAGGTGTTATGATGGTTGTAGTAAGATTGGTAAATAAAATTGTGGTATTTTGGTGCAAGGATTATTGCATAGATTGTTTGGGTCAATGATTGTGGTTAGCTAAGTTTAGGATAAGATAGATGACGTCTTCTCTATACTTACTTTTGGCATTGTGTTACAACTTTTGTATTTTTACAAAAATAAATATTAGTTCATTAAAGCTTTCTGTTAAAGTAATAAATATTGTCTCAAACAATTCTATTGCAGAGTTTACGATGCACATGGTTACTTCCAAAGATATATCTATCCATGCACGTTTCAAGTTTGTCCGTAATTGAATTGTATTTGTTGGCGTTTATGCAACGAAGTCAGTGGGTTCTGCAACATGATCTACACGTACTTAATGGAAGTTAAAACTGGTAAGCGCAGTTGTTAATGTGGTATATTCTTTTAATGATTACTCTCCATAATAGTATGTTTTTCATATTCTTTAACACCCAGAAACCTCTTGTGTCTTAGTGGCTTTATTATGAATGATTAAAAATTCTGTTTTTGTTTAAGAGTATATCAATCTTTTTCAGGTTATTTAATGTCGAGTTGTGCATTGTGGTGCAGTGGATATCGGCCTGGAACGAGAAATCGAGGAGCCGAGTTCGAATTGGGAAAGATATTAATCCGTCTCTTCCCTTCAGTTAAAGGTTAAATAATAGGAAAGATTGGGTTCTATAGCCTTGGCTGGCAACCAGTCTATCACAGAAGGCAATAGTAACCTACTGCTGGATAATGTTCTGCCCAGTCAGTCATGTCTCTTTCGAGACACGATCGCCCAAGCGATATATGGCACTTAAATGACTGACTGAATGTGGAATTATGTTATTTTAATAGACAGGTAGGCATAGGCATATTTGCACGAGAGAATCAGAATTGTAGACATGGTTCTGGTTGACATTCGACTCAAAAGGGCAGTCGTGAGTTCATTTTGTATGATGACCAAAATGGTAGACAGAAATCCGATTTACTTCGAGGCTAGAAGGGTAGACATTGATTTGGTTTGCATGAAATGAAATTCGATAATATATTTGCCGCAAAAATAGCCCCTTTTTGTAGATTTTACTAACTTGCATAGGGATACATTCGGCTCATTCTTGACCTAAACCGATAGGCCGGAATGTGGCATTCAGAAGCGGAAGTTGTAAATTCAAATTCTAGTCTAGTCAGATGCATTCACTTTTGCACAAATGTCATTAGAATGGTTTGAATCTGTCTCTACTAAAACCCACCATATATGTGCAAGGTAGTCGGGTAGCTCACTAGCATTGCGTACTAACCGGCACAGAAAGAAGAAAATTCTTCACTATCTTTCCAAAGCAGTTACGACAATTGAAAGATAATAATGAAAAGGAAGCTGTGGATAGCCGCCATCACCTATTTCCTGAAAGAAGTACAAAAATTATGAATTCAAAACCATATAAAATGCAAATGGAAATCATTTCACTATGTTTTCAAATAAGTCATGACAATTCAAAGATAATAAAGAAAAGGAATCTGTGGAGAGCCTTAATCGCTTATGTCTTATGTGCTAAAGGGGAAAAGGAAACTTCTGAATGTAAAACCGTGTAGAAGTCAACGGAAAACCACTCCTGTATCTTTCCCAAGAAATCAAAGTAATTCCGAGATAAAGAAAAGGTATCTGTGAAGAGCCGTAATCACTTATGTCTTATGTTCTGAAAGTGAAAAAGAAACTTTTAAATGTAAAACCGTATAGAAACCAACAGAAAATAACTCCTGTACCCAAGAAATCAAGGTAATTCAGAGCAGAGTTCAAAGTCCTGTTGAATTCGTTCCATTCATTTACGTGCAAATACCCTTGGGAAAATCCGAAGTGAATTTGATAGTGAATCCGTTACTGCACCCCCATCTATGGGTTAACTTGCTGGACAAAGTAGGTTCTATAATCTTCGTTAGCAACCAGTCTATTCCAGAAAGTAATGGCATCCTACTGGGGGATAATCTTCTGCCCAGTCAGTCATGTTTCTTTCGAGACATGATCACCCAAGCGTGCATCATGTATGGCACTTGACTGACTGAATATAATAGGTGGAAACTTGATTAAGGCATCTCATGGGCAGAAAGTGGGGGATCGGTTTTGTATTGTTATGAAGTAATAAACTGATCACCCACTAATTAATACTTAATAATAAAACACATATTTTTCCCATCCAGTTTTGAGTCAAAGAACAGGACAGATTGGGTTCTATAGCCTTGGTCGGCAACCAGTCTACTGCAGAAAGTAATGGCAATCTACTTGGGGATAATCTTCTGCCCAGTCAGTCATGTCTTTTTCGAGACATGATCGCTCAAGCGTGTATACACGTATGACACTTAACTGACTGATTGAATATAATAGTTGGAAACATGATTAAGTCTACTACTGGGCATAAAGAGGGGGATCGGTTTTCTATTATTATGAAGTAATAAACTGACCCCCACTAATTAGTACTTAATGTAATACATCTCTTCCCCCTTTAGCTATGAATCAAATAACATGACAGATTGGGTTCTATAGCCTTGGTGGGCAACCAGTCTACTGCAGAAAGCAATGGCAAACTACTGGGGGATAATCTTCTGCCCAGTCAGTCATGTCTTTTTGGAGACATGATCGCTCAAGCGTATATCACGTATGGCGTTTAACTGACTGAATCTTAAAAAACAATCACTTTTTTGCCCAAATTAGAGGAGTCAACTTCTAAACAAATACGATCGGTGCATAAAATATAACAGCGACATTAAACTGACAAAGATTATATTTAGTGCATGTAACTTCTGTAAAATTTTAATTTAAAAAAGTTAAATTTCAAAACGAAAAAATTATGCTTTAATTTAATTTTCAGCAAAGCAATAAAAATGAAGCAGAATAAATTTAATTTCCAGTGAAATAACAACCTGCCAAAATTTATTTTGCTCCATCTTAAAATTTCATGTAAAGAAGAATAAAAAAAAAAGAAACCCCTCTCCTTTCGTTTACCCGTTTCCAAATCAACAAAACCTGCAAGAAATTAGATTAAATAATCGGAACATGTCATAAACACCCCTCTCCATTAGGCAAGCAGATTGTTATTTAGCGCTTGGAAAATGTTCTGAATTTTTGAAAAAAAAACAAAAAAAACTTTCTGAAATTCTGTCGAGCATTCTTGCGCGTTTATCTCTAGTGGCAGAAAAGTGGTTTCTTGAAGTAGAGAACAAAACAAACGCACTTATAGGAAATTAAAAAAAACTAGAATTTAAAAAAAAAATTCTCACAGTGTTTAGTAAAGCTAACATTTTTTCGTGATTTACAAATTCTACGTTTCGTTCAATTTCGCAAACCAATCGATGAAATTTGAATAATCTGATTTGTTTGATAAAATACTTTGACAAAACCCCTACTTCCCGGTTTAATAATTGAATTAATTTAATTTAATTTTATAGTTAAAATTTTATAGTTATATGGCAAACAATATTATTAAAGAAAATTTCTTTTTTTTCTTATTCCTTTTTAACAGCAAATAATAAATTCTTATGATTTCTCCGTCTTGATAATGCAACATCCAACTGGCCATGCGTAAATATTTATTTCAAGAACCAAATTCCAAATTTTTGAAGGTAATTTAAAGATAAAGAAAATGAATATGTAGAGAGCCGTAATCGCTTATGTCTTATATCCTGAAGGGGAAAAGGAAACTTCTGAATGTAAAACCGTGTAGAAGCCAACGGAAAACCACTCCTGTATCTTTCCCAAGAAATCAAAGTAATTCCGAGTTAAAGAAAAGGAATCTGTGAAGAGCCGTAATCGCTTATGTCTTATCTTCTGAAGAGGAGTAGGAAACTTCTGAATGTTAAATCGTATAGAAGCCAACAGAAAGCTACTCCTGTATCTTTCCCTAGAAATCAAGGTAATTCAGAAATAAAGAAAAAGAATGTGTGGAGAACCGTAATCGCTTATGTCTTATGTTCTGAAAGTGGAAAAGAAACTTTTAAATGTAAAACCGTATAGAAACCAACAGAAAATAACTCCTGTACCCAAGAAATCAAGGTAATTCAGAGCAGAGTTCAAAGTCCTGTTGAATTCGTTCCATTCATTTACGCGCAAATACACTTGGGAAAATCCGAAACGAATTTGATAGTAAACCCGTTACTGCACCCCCATCTATGGGTTAACTTGCTGGACAAAGTAGGTTCTATAATCTTCGTCAGCAACCAGTCTATTGCAGAAAGTAATGGCATCCTACTGGGGGATACTATTCTGCCCAGTCAGTCATGTATTTTTCGAGACATGATCGCCCAAAACGTGTATCAGGTATGGCACTTAACTGACTGACTGAATAGTTGGAGACATGATAAAGGCATCTACTGGGTATAAAGTGGTAGATCCGTTTTCTATTGTTATGAAGTAATAAACTGATCCCCCACTAATTACTACTTAATAATATAATACATTTTCCCCCCTCTAGCTATTTATAGGACAGATTGGGTTCTATAGCTTCCTTTGGCAACCAATCTACTGCCGAAAATAATGGCAACCTACTGTGGGAAAAGTCTCCTGCCGAGACATGGTCGTCCAAGCGTGTATCACGTATGGCACTTAACTGACTGACTGAATATAATAGTTGGAAACATGATTAAGGCTACTACTGGACATAAAGTGGGGGATCAGTTTTATATTATTATGAAGTAATAAACTGATCCCCCACTAATTACTACTTAATAATAAAACACATTTCTTCATCCTCTAGCTATGAATCAAATAACAAAACAGTTTGGGTTCTATAGCATTGGTTGGCAACCAGTCTACTACAGGAAGCAATGGCAACCGACTGCGGGAGAATCTTCTGCCTAGTCAGTCATGTCTCTTTCGAGATATGAACTTTTGTGTTTTATTATAGTTCCCCCAAACGCAGAGGGAGCTAGAAAATGGATTCTTGTATATAAAAAAAATAAAGAAAAGATATGCAAAAAAAACAAAACAATGTTGCATTTTTAATAAATAAATATATGTTATTTTAATCATTAAATTGTTTTTGAAATAGCAGGTGTATTTTGTAACTTAAATAATAAAGTTTTAAATTTTTCAAAAAAAAAAAAATGAATAAAATTTATTGTGTCTGTCTATACTTCTGAGATGAGGTAGTATTTACATTATTTACATTGTTCGGTCTTCAACTTTATTGCCATGTTTACGACGTTTCGGCTGTTGTTCCCTTCAACCTACTAGAGGTGCTAAGAATTTTGAACCAAACCCTTTATTCCGTCACTGTGGTAGATTGTTCTCTTTCCATGTGCAATGCCACTTCCGGGTGCAATGTAGTTATCTCCATTAATTAAATTCTCTAAGTTATTTTTTCACTACTGCTGTAGCTAGGTACTGAACTCACAACTCTTTGGGTCATGTCACTGGAACCAACCAACTTCTATATTCACTGGGCCATGTGTTCTTGAGACAGGCAAAAAGATGAGGACAACAGTCCGTAAATAATGTAAATGTATTGTGCTAAGCTATGCACCCTCAGAAAACCAACTGTATTTTGTACCTCCTTACCTGTTTACACCTATCCCCCAAATTTGCTTTCGATTGGTTAATGCATGGTTATTTTAGGAGAGACGGATGGACGGACTAACGAAAGTCATGGCACTTTATGTATAGATCTCTAATCGTTTCGGCCATTTTTTTTCTTAATCATTTCTGTCTAAATATCAGGGATGATAAGTTATTTACACTATTTACATTCGGAATATTATCCTTATCTTCGTTGTTGCTATCAACATTTTTACTTTCCGGTCTTCATCTTATGAAGGTGAATGTTGATCCTGGTAACCTACAGGAAATTCTGAACTGAACCCTTTATTTAATTTACGGAAGAAATCACTGTAGGTTACACTGATTAAGAAACACTTGATGAACGCCGGATGGCACAACGGTCGAAATGTTGTTATAACAACAAGAAAAATGAGGACAATATTCCGGATATATATACTGCAGTCTGATATTGACAATATGCGCTTATAAAAAGCCAGCAGTAAATTTCACGATAGGTGTCAGAAATATGCGTTGTGGTGAAGTGGCTATCGTCTCGGAACGAGAAATTGGTGAACCGAGTTCATTACAATCACTTATGCGCAAATACTCCCAGAAAAGGTATTAATCCGTCTCTTCTTCTTCCCACTATGGGTTAAATGGCAGGACAGATTGGGTTCTTTAGCCGTGGTTGGCAACCAGTCTACCGCAGAAAGTAATGGAAACCTACTGCAGGAAGATATTCAGCCTAGTCAGTCATATCTTTTCGAGACGTGATCGCCAAAGCATGTATCACGTATGACACTCCACTGACTGACTAGGGATTGGGTGTCATTTAAACAACTGGCCCAATTTTAACATGTTTTTTTCTCTCACTAAAACAGGATTTTCTGACATGGCAGAATAGATAACAAGCTTTGTTGAGAATAAACCTAATCTCGTTTTAAATCTCGGTGCGATTAAATCATGTGACTTTTTAAGACAATGCGGTACTTTCGGGTTATCTCCTCGCCAATTTTGTACAAGTATCCAGTTAGCGAAAACAGTCAGTTGGAAGGCCAAAACTGAGCGATATCGGAAAGCATTCGAAGAAAGGGATCAGCACCTTGCAGCCTCAACCGCCACATAAACTCCCAGAGGTAGGAGTCCAGCATTGTTCGGTGAGTGCCGTTCTGGCATTTCACATTCGTTGGATGTGTTGCGTGTGGGCGCCAGTTTGTGGGTCAATAAAATTCAAGATGTGATTCACTGTGAGATGGGCAAAATCATTCCTCACTTGATTGTATCCCCTCACTCGTCTATGATTACTGTGAAGCTAGGCCGAACCGACTGCTTGATTATAGGCGTCAGTGTTCCTGCACTCCGATCTGGAATTGCATACAAGAAACATTCTTTAGTCTCATGACTCATTCCACCAAATAGCCAAATTGTGTGGTGTTCATCTGTTATTATTTTATATTTAATCTTCACAAAATGATTTAGGTTTTCGTACTTCAAATTTTTTGTACAAAATCGGCGGGGAGATAATCCGGAAGTACGGACAACGCTAATAAACCAACACTTTAAAAAAGGGCAAATTTGGTACGTCTGGCGAAATGGATAATTCTCCTGACGATGGACCAGAAGGTTCGAAATGTAGAAAACTCAAAGGAAAATGGTGTTTTAGGAGGATACTAATAACACAGAGCTTTTAAAAATTTATTAAATCGAACTGATGTGAGATTCAGACACATAAGTTATTTGTTTGATTATGGATCAGCAGATTCTGAGTTCAAATAATGGCTAGCTATAAGTATTTGACATTTTGTTCCTAATAGACATCTATCTAAACTTATTTATAAATGGAAATTTGTTTGTGTGTGTGTGTGTGTGTGTGTGTGTGTGTCTGTGTGTGTGTGTGTGTGTGTAACCGTTATCTATAGACTCCGAAACGGCTGAACCAATTTTCTTGAAAATTTACACAGTTGTACTATAAGCGTCTGCGAGTGTTCTTAGCTACGTTTTGTGTCTAGGTATCCCAGATAAAGATCGAAAATCGATAATCGAAAAAACCGGGTTATAGAAGGAGCGGTCCGATTTTAATAAAATTTGATACACTCATAGACAAAGACATAAGAAATGATATTCAGTAGTTTCAAGGTTGCAGTTCTTACAATAGTGCAGAAAATCGGTAATATATATATATATATAAAAGGCAAGATGTTTGTGTGCGTGTCTGTTTATCTGCCTGTATGTCTGAATTTTTTCAGCCCTTTTATTTTAGTTTTTGCTTCGGGTTTGGCTCTAAGTAGGTATAATTGTAGTTCTTAGTCTCAGCCATTATACCATTTACTCAGAGGACTTATTTAGCCTTCAAAATTCAGTTTACGACGAAAGAAACTTTTTTGATATCGATACCAGTAAATCAAAATTTGACTTACATCCATTCATTTTTCTTTCAGTCTACGGTTTCGCTTTAATTGGAAACAACTATTGCTTTTTAGTCTTTCGTGCCAACGTCCAAAGTGTCTGAGCTCCAGGATCATGGATTAGTTTTAAAGCTTTCATTACACCTGAGAAACGCCGGGTTATACTGCTAGTATATATATATATATATATATATATATATATATATATAAATATATTAGGTGCGATTGGTAAATTGTCGCAATTATTTTATTATTTCAAATATTCTTTAGGCTGAGTCTGAGCTCCAGGATCATGGATTAGTTTTAAAGCTTTCATTACACCCGTGCAACACCGGGCTATACTGCTAGTTATTTGTGCTGACTGACTGATTATATTATTTGCAATTTTTTCATCCTGTTTAAAATTAGGATGCATTTGGTTACGAGAGACTAATTAAGTGTGTTTATTTTCGCTTGTGCTAGGAAGAGTGTATGGTATTATTTTTTTCTAAATTTCGATGAGGCTTATTTTATTTGTTCGTCGACGACATGGTTAGGGAAACTATTGTTGATTAGGGTCTGTTTAATGTTCCTTATAGCGAATTCCCCGACAGGCTATAATCTAACAAACCAAATGTCGGCGTCCTAGCTTCCCTAGACGTAGAAATGTCTAATGTCGCAATCAAATTGTTCTGAGGGACCACTTGTCCCTCAGAACAATCACCTCTCGTTCCTACCCCCTAAAATGAGACCTACCATTCTGGGAAAAATCATTCCATTCTACAGCACAAAAGCACCATTTTACGACCACTATGGGAATATTTATACACAAACGACGTCCGTGTTTAATTTCTACATGTCATGTGGAAAACAAAATCTTCAGTAAATCGACTGTCACCCATATACAAACGCTATACTGACAACATATTCATATTAGCAAACATCTTCTTCTTCTTCTTCTTCTTCTTCTTCATTGTACCATGTCCCTTCAGAACGTAGGTGATCATTGCCATCCCCATCTTCCTGTTTCTCGAAACTCTTAATATATTTTATCTTGCTATTAATTCCAAACCCTGCTCTGCAATTCATTTGCTCAAGCCCATCAAGTATGTCACGAGTTGCTTTTCCCTGTCTTTCTTCCCTCTATCGGCCTTGTGAGTATCAGAATCTCCAAGCCCTCTTTCCTCATTACGTGTCTCAGAAACTTCAGCTGTCTCTTTCTGATGTTGAGTATAAGTTCCTTGTTTTCATTCTTTCCAGAACCTCGTCGTGGCTCATATGTTCGCTCCATACTATTGTCAGAATTCTTCTGTAGAACCACGCTTCTGTTGTTACGAGTCTCTCCTTTATCTTTGAGGAGATTATCGAGCTTTTGCTGCCATGCAGAACAGATATCAAGTAAAATTTCACTATTTTTTTTCTCTATCTCAGTACTCTGATTAACTTTTAGAAGAAGAAAAAAAACGAATGAAATAAACCTTTGAGAATAACTCAACCCGACACTTTACTTTTGACTCAGCATTAACAACAAAATCCTTTTCCTTGACGATACCAACTGCCATAATTTTACTACCTTTCTTAAAATTTTAAATTTTACTCTCAACTTGGCGGCTTGATTACAGCCACTTTCCCACCAACGAGAAGTGGCTTCCCTCTGTCTGTTCTATAAATACTTCCATGGCTTATCCTCCAATGAGCTTGAGTCATTGGTGACTCCGCAACAGGTGTTTACTCGTGCAACCAGATTGGCAATTGGGTCTCACCCATTCACAGTTAGATCAACCAAATGCAGACGACAATTCTACTCCTGCAGCTTCTTTTCCCGCACTTCCCGCCTGTGGAACTCGCTTCCTTATTCTTGCTTTCCTGACGGCTACAACCTCCAGAAATTTAAATGCAAGGTCAATACTCATCTCTTAACTACTTAACCCTAGTTCTTTCCACACCGCCCTGTATATCCTTTCCTTTCTCTGCACCTTCGCAACTGTCATCACACCTGTATTCCCATCCTTCTCTTGTTCCTTTCTAACTAGTTCGTCTTTCTCTTCACTCTCCTCTAATTCTTTTACTATTAGGTAGCCTCCTGCACATCAGTGGCGTTACCGCCTTGCTCGGGGTGATATGATAAAAAAAAACAACAACAAACGAACAAACAAACAAACAAACAAACAAACAAACAAACAAACAAAAAAAAACAGACTGTGGAATGACTATATAGAATCCATAGCTAAATCCGTTTAGGTCGGTTCTCTGTGTAGGGCCAGGAAGTTTTCCCGTCTGAAACAATCCTGCCCCTATATAAATTTACCATCCGGCCATGCACTGAATACTACTGCAATCTGGTCGGGTGCTCCTGCTATCCACCTAGGGGTCCTTGACAAAATTCAACGGAGAATCTGCAATCGATCCCGACTTGACAACTCGGATACAATCGCTTTCTCACCGGCGCAGTGTGGTTTCCTTGTGTTTCTTCTACAAGTACTTTCACGACTTCTGCTCTGATGAGCTTAGCTCACTGGTACCCCTATATATGAATATACTCGAGCCACAAGATTAGCAACTAGGTCTCACACATTTATTGTGAAACTAATAAAATGTAAAAGCACATTTTATTCCAACAGCTTCTTTGCTCGCAATTCTTGCCTGCGGAATTCCCAATATCTCAATCTGACGAGGCTATTTAAGAGCATAACTGGAGTTTAGGTATATCTGGAAGGGTTTGGCGCAATTCATGACATTCATATGAAAGTCTCGATCTGACGAGACTATTTAAGGTCATAACCCGAGTTTAGATATTTCTGAACGGGTTTGGCGACATTTATGACTTCCATATAAAAGTCTGGATCTGAAGAGGCTATTTAAGAGCATAACTCGAGTTTAGATATTTCTGAACAGGTTTGGCGCCATGCATGACATCCATATGAAAGTCTTAATCTGAGAAGTTTATTAATAACATAACAATATCTAAGTTATTTTTGAACTTGTTTGGTGCTCTGAATGACATCCATATGAAATTCTCGACCTGAAAAATCTATTTTATTCGAATTTAGATATTTCGAAACGAGTTTGGCGCCTCGATCTGTGTGTTTTATTAAGTAGATAACAATTTCTGAACTAGTTTGGCACCATGGATGACATTCATATAAAAGTTTCAATCTGTCAAGTCTATTTGAACGCCTAACTAGAGTTTAGAATTTCTGAATGAGTTATGACATTGATTCAGAGTCCTGTTGCCAGACATAAGTTCTTCCAGCGGCCACCCTCTGGACCCAGAGAGCACTATCTCCTCCAGGTATTTGATGTAGGCCGCTGTGTTGAGCCTCTGGCCGCGTGGGAAGATGATTGGAGGCATAACATCAGCGTCACTAGTTATTCCCCAAACACCTTCGTAATCAATATAAAACTCATCCAACTCTTTCCGAATAGTTTACACTGTTCTCAGACTGACTTCCAAACACCTTTAAATATTCGTATTGGGGGTTCTAGCACGAATACCAAGTGGTACAGCATGTCGTTTTGAAATTTCGGGCGGAGTGGATTTTGCCATTGTAGTCGTTTTCTTACAGACTGAGTTCATGTTATGCAATCGAAACAAACAACGCGCATGCGCGAAATTCAAAATATAAAATGGCGAATATTTATTGCTATGAGAACTACTCTTTTTAGACTATAATGGACTCTACCTATTATTATGAATACCGGTAGAATATGCCTCTCGGGGTTGAGTTGAGTTGAGTCACCCCGGTCTAAAGGCAGTCCGACTGACGTGTAACACACTTAGTGTTTGTTATTTCGTTAAACATATATGTTTCACTAATACCCGAGTTCGTGTTTTTCTTTCGGACCTATCCTGGTTGCACAACATTATCCATCTTATCCTGTATGTCAACAGCATAACCATTTTGATTATTAGTACTTTGACCTCGGGATGGAAAGCAAAGTCGTTGGCTTTTATTTAAGCCTTGCTGAAAGAGCAGGAATGGGTGTTTTCAAATGTTTGTTCACAATTATGAACCTTTCTTACCTTAAGTTGTGCAAGAAAGACGTTGGAAACTCGCCGAGTTTTGTAGGAATTACTATTGAATTTCCGTGTACAATCTTGAGCCTTTCATATCTCGAGCAAGTTGTGGGAAAGTCTCATATATGCAGCTACTGTAAGTTTCGCTGAATCGCACCCTTAATTTAAACAAGACAAAAAATGTCTTTCTAAGATCTTTCACATACGATCACGTTTACGTCGTCTCTTGCTGTTGTTTTTCTCTTCCGACCGCATTTTCCTTTACGTTTTGGACTGATGCATCCAGCTTGTTTCTTCGCCCCGATAAAACGACTGACGGTTGAAAGGCTGACACTTACAATATCGGAGATCTCTCTATAAGACTTTCCAGTGTCTGCGTGCAGTGTTACAGTTCGCGTACGCTTCCTTGTAGTAATGTCCATCACAGACAGTAGGCGTAGAACAACTAATCGATTTTCGAGACAATAGTGCCTGGGCGTGATAAAAATCTTAAGCATTCACAAATGATGCAATATCTTTTCAAGACGAAACAAATTTAGTCACCCCGAAAATAGATTTATATTTCTGCAAACCACTGCAAATGACAAAATTTGAGAAAAAAATAAAAATCGAATACACACAGTCATTCCAGTGGGTTTTGTCATATATATATATATATATATATATATATATATATTACTGCACACCACTGCAAATGACTTAATCTGTGAAAAATGTGAATTAATTACACCCTGTCACTTCAGTGGTTCTAAAACTGACAGTATTGCGAAAAGAGGAAATTAAAGCAGTAGTTTCATTAATTTGCACATGGGTGTATTGTTTGAGAATTATTAACTGCAAACTGGAATATTTCTTATTTTACTGAAATAACCAAACACTTTGAGAGTTAAAGTTTGCTTCAAAATATGCCAATTGTTTTACGAGGATAATCGTTCAAAATTTTGAAAATTCACTTCTGAGATAAATCTGTAATAATCATTAATTAAACTATAATGTTTGCCTGAACTGCTTCAGGGCTAGGACCCCCAAGTCACTCACATTGTAGCACTCAAGCTGCTTCACGTCTAGGACCCACCCATGCCACTCACATTGTTGCAATAGAGCTGCTTCACGGCTAGGACCACCCAAGCCACTCACATTGTTGCAATGGAGCTGCTTCACAGCTAGGACCACCCAAGACACTCACATTGTTGCAATGGAGCTGCTTCACAGCTAGGACCACCCAAGCCACTCACATTGTTGCACTAGAGCTGCTTCACGGCTAGGACCCTCTCCCAAGCCACTCACATTGTTGCAATGGAGCTGCTTCACGGCTAGGACCACCCAAGTCACTCACATTGTTGCAATGGAGCTGCTTCACGGCTAGGACCCCCCATGCCACTCACATTGTTGCAATGGGCCTACTTCACAGCTAGGACCACCCATGCCACTCATTGTTGCAATGGACCTGCTTCACAGCTAGGAGCCCCAACGCCACTCACATTGTTGCAATGGAGCTGCTTCAAGGCTAGGACCACCCAAGCCACTCACATTGTTGCAATGGAGCTGCTTCACAGCTAGGACGCCCCCATGTCACTCACATTTTTGCAATGGGCCTGCTTCACAGCTAGGACCACCCAAGACACTCACATTGTTGCAATGGAGCTGCATCACAGCTAGGACCACCCATGCTTTTCACATTGTTGCAATAGAGCTGCTTCACGGCTAGGACCCCACAAGCCACTCACATTGTTGCAATGGAGCTGCTTCACGGCTAGGACCCCACAAGCCACTCACATTGCTGTACTAGAGCTGCTTCACGGCTAGGACCCCCCCCCCCATGCCACTCACATTGTTGCAATGGAGCTGCTTCACGGCTAGGACCACCCAAACCACTCACATTGTTGCACTAGAGCTGCTTCACGGCTAGGACCCTCTCCCAAGCCACTCACATTGTTGCAATGGAGCTGCTTCACGGCTAGGACCACCCAAGCCACTCACATTGTTACAATAGAGCTGCTTCACAGCTAGGACCCCTCCATGCCACCCACATTGTTGCAATAGAGATGCTTCAAGGCTAGGACCACCCAAACCACTCACATTGTTGCACTAGAGCTGCTTCACAGCTAGGACCCCCCATGCCACTCACATTGTTGCAATAGTGCTGCTTCACGGCTAGGACCACCCAAGCCAATCACATTGTTGCACCCGAGCTGCTTTACCACAATGTCTCGCCACGCCACTCTTTTTCCTTTCACAGTATATATATATATATGTTCGCCCGTGTGCGTTCGTGCGTGTATGCGAGCGAGTGAGCGCGCTCATGTATCCACCTGTGCGTAAGTGTAGAATGTCGCCGATATATCTCCATTTTGTTGTTTTCCTTGTCACTTTATCCCCTCTTCTTGTTAGTTTTGTCATTTTTCTCTTTCCGCAAAAGCAATTTTATCGACCTTTTTTTCAGACATCCACTGTCCTTTTGAATTCTTCAGCGTTCAAGTGTTTTCTTTAGTTTGAAAAATTGTATTTCAGCTTTTATATAAATAAACAGTTTTCTTTATCAATGCTTAAATGTTAAGTTTAATATTTTTATATGTCTTCACTTGTCTATTATTTCGTTTTTCTTAGGGCGCTAATTATAGGTCATTAGGTTTTTAAGTAATTTTCTATTTATTGGTGTTTGAATTACATTCATACATTCATACACACATACACACACATATAAATATGTGTGTAAAAAGCACACACATATGCCTACATGTACCGCTGATTTCTTATTAATATATTAGTGCTTAAATGTTAACGCATTTTTTTCTCCAAATGTTAGGGTACTAATTATGGGTGGTTAATTGTATGGTATGTAAGGTATATAGTATACATACTTACACAGACGCGCACGCACCCACACACAATCATCCACACACAGTCATTCACATACAAAGACTCATGCAAGAGTGCTCACACAAATATTTAAAAAACATAAATTAGGTAGGAAATAAAATCTTTGTTTATATGTTATTAATTATGTAATGTTTTATTTTTGTTTAATAACTAGTAATTCTTTGTTTTTTGCCTTAATGTTATCTTATATATTAAGGTATTAATTATGGATTGTTGTTATTTGTGTGTGTGTGTATTTGCATATACATACACTCGCATATATATATATATATATATATATATATATATATATATATATATATATATATATAAGTTGGATGTTTTTATAAATCCATTGGTAATATTATATTTCACGGCTCTTATAGACTGCTCCTCAGACCAAATTCATACAACAGTGAATGGATCAAAATTATCCAGAAAAAAGTCAAGTAAAAAAGGAGAAAAAGAAAAGAAAAAGAGAAGAAAAAACAGGGAAATGGAGGTTAACCTAACAGTGTCAGTACCAAAGATTCTACTTTATATATATATTAAAAATAAATACACGTATTATTCCAGGTCTATAGCACAACTCGGAGTTTCATGCACTGTGCAATTATCAGGTGCATATTATGAACCCTATTTCATAATGTTCACCTGATATTTGTTAATATTAACTTAATAGCTCTGTTATATTACATTGTTATATTAACACCAGAAAAATATTTATATATATGGATGTGTACCTGCGTGTATATATATATATATATATATATATATATACACGCAGGTACACATCCATACTTGTTTTCTTGAGCATATATATATATATATATATATATATATATATATATATATGGTGTATATGTAGGTATTTGAAGACTATCATAATGCGTTTAGTATCATAAAGGAAAGTAAAGAAGGTCGTTTAAAATCACGGTCGATCAGCGGACGAACATGAAATCAGGCACCACTATCATTCAAAGATGAGATTCTGATCTGGAAATATTAATGATAAATAGGTAATACCCAACACCTTTCTCAACTTCCTTTATTATGCTAAACACATTGTGACAGTCTTCAAATACCTACCCATACACTTTATATGCACAATGCTTCAAGCAAATTACAAAACTCTTATATATATATATATATATATATATATATATATATATATATATATATATTGGAGAAACCTCAAGAAGTTTAAACGAATGACTATATGAACAGAATGAGATATTTATAAAAAAACGTACAAGACGCATTGGTTTTTTACAGTAACGAAACTGACTACGATTTGGACATAAAAACTGCAACTCTAATTAAAAGAGAAAATAATTTCCTGAGACGAAAATATCTAGAAAAGGTTTCAATCACTATTTAAGAGATTTGAGATCCGATATATATATATATATATATATATAGAGAGAGAGAGATAGATAGATAGATAGAGGTAGAGAGCTTGTTATTTTTATATAGAACTGTCATAGAACAAGATTTGTGTTTATTGCCACGTTTCGTCTGGTGTCGAACAAGTCATCTGATGTCGGAAGAAAAAGTGCGACACTGAGATCCGAAGACACATTGACATGGCTAAGGACGCATTTCAAAAGCTAACCAGATTACTGAGAGACAGAGAATTGTCATTGAAACAAAGAAAAGAGTGCTAGACTGCTGTGTGATATTTGTCCTTGTATAGGTCAGCGAATGCTGGACGATCTCCTCAAAGACGAAGCGGATGCCCGAAGCAACAAAAATGTGGTTTATACAGAAGGATGCTGAATATACCAGGGATCGAGCACATGAGCAACGGCAAGAGTCGGGGAGGATACAAACGAGAAGGAAACTTATACTTAGCATCAGGAAGAGATGGCTGATGTTTTTTGCACACTTTATGAGGAAGGACGGTTTGGAGAATCTAAAACTCACAGTACGGAAAGCGAGATAGGAGCAAGCAGCGCTAGACATATTTGATGGGCTTGAGCAAATAGATGGCAAAGCGGAGTTTGGGAGTGATACCAAGAAGAAAAATATTAAGAAGGGCAAGGGACAGGGGTAAGTGGAAATCCATGATCACCTTCGTCCTGAAGGGACACGGTACATAAAGGAAAAAGTAAACTCACAGAAGTTGTGAGTAATGCTCCGAGTACTTTTAAAGATAGTCATTTCTAAAGAAAAAAAAATACAAGTTCAGATATGGCCAGTGGAACAGACTTATGTTGTTAACAGTTTCAGAATTAAATGCTAGTGGAATTCTCTTTTGCGTCATGTGACTGAAATTTATGTTTCAAAAGCCTTTCATTATATGTTCGTATTAGGATCACCATAAAAAAGGGTCAAAAGTTATCTCCCCTGGACCATTCAAGGGAGTCCGTTTCCCAGCTGATAAGGGCATACTGAGAGACAAGAAGAAGGGACTTCCGGTAGAGGCTAGTAAACATGGCAGGCAGAACTCTTCCAGACTCTCTATAAACACACGCTTATTCAACATTCACAACTGTTCGCTGTACTTATGTTTCCACAATAGTAAATTCCATAGTTATTTCCAATACTCGGCGAGTGTGTCATTTTCCCATAACTGTCATAACAGTTCGCCAATATTGAAGCACATTTCCCTGATGGATTGGTAGAATATTGTTCTAGTTTTGACTTTTGACTACAATCTGACCGCAGTCGTTGACATTTACATCACTAGTCACAAGCAAAGAAGATCTTATAGCAAGATCTTCTAACAAGCCAATTACTCTAGTTTCCAGCAATTTTATTTTATTTTAATAAATAACATCATAATAACAAAATATTCCTATTTTGTTGAGTGACTTTTAATGTTTTTGGTCGAATATAAGTGTTTACTAATTTTTTTTATAAACAGCGCTTTTTCTTTTCCTCGTCATCAGTAAAGTGCCATACGTAATACACGCTATGGCGATCATATTTCTTTCAAGACATGATTGACCGGGTAGAGAAATTTCCCTCACTAGACTGCCATTACTTTTTACGGTAGACTGGTTGCTAACCAGGGCTGAATCACCTAATCTGTTCTGTTATTTAATCCATAACTGGAGGGAGAAGAGATAGTTTAATACATTTCCCATGGGGATTTACGCGTAAGTGAATGTAGCGAATTCAACTAGAATTCGAACTCGGCTCTTCGATTTCTCGTTCCGGACCGATATCCACTGCACCGTCCACACACATCCTTTTCACATCATACCTTTTTATATTCATTTTCTTATATAAAAATCAACAGGTTTTTATTATATTTGAACATATTTCCGATGTGCAAATCTCATGGATTTATCCACGTATATTTATTTTAAAATTTGATTAATTGTTAATTTTTTCTAATTAGCCGTAGCGTTTGTAAGTAGCTTGGTTGCCATTTTAACACTTAAAAAAATTTCTGGTGTTTTGATAATGCTCGTTAAAAGCGAAACGTCAACAAATAGAAAATTTAAACATAAAACTGGTTTTCACGTATTTGTTGATACATATTTTCTTCGTATATTTCATATCAATTATATATATATATATACATATATATATATATATATATATATATATATTACATTATTACATATTACACATTTATTAGTTTACATTGGCTGCATTGAATATTTCTACCACATCTGGTTTGGCGTTTCTGCTATGTATTTAGAAATTATTGATATGCCATAAAGAAGAATCTGCAATATTATTGGTCCTAACCTAGCATCTCGACATCAGTCACTTTTCCACTTAATATAGCTTCCCTGTGCCTCTTTTTTCTTCAAGACTTCATGAATTTAAGCTCAGTTGTGGTGCAGTGGATATCGACTCGGAACGACAAATCGGAGAGTCGAGTTCGAATTCTAGTTGAATTCCTTGCATTCATTTACACACAAATACCATTGGAAAGGTATTAATCCATCTCTTTCCTCCAATTATAGGTTAAATAATTGGACAGATTGGGTTCTATAGCCTTGGTTGACAACCAGTCTACTGCAGAAAGCAATGGCAACCTACTGCTGGATAATCTTCTGCCCAGTCAGTCATGTCTCTTTAGAGACTTGAGCGCCCAAAACGTGTATCACATATGACAATTAACTGACTGACTGAATATAATAGTTGGAAACATAATTAAGACTTCTACTGGGCTTAAAGTGAGGGATGGTTTCTATTGTTATTGAGTAATAAACTGATCCCCCACTAATTATGCTTCATATAATAATGTAATTTTATCTATATCTTCTCACCTTAGCTATGAGTTAAATGGCAGGATAGATTTGGTTCTATAGCCTTGGTTGGCAACCGGTCTGCCACAGAAAGTAATGGCAACTGCAGAAAATTTTCTGTCCTGTCAGAATACTATTTCACAATATGCACCTGATATTTATTAATATATACTTAATAGCTGTGTAATATTACATTGAGCACTGTTCTGTTAACACCAAAAATATATTTATATATATATGTATGCAAATGCTTGTATATATATATTTATTCAAAATGTACCTCTGAATAAACGTAGTGAGATCATTAGTATGTGTCGTCACAGAAATAAATTGCAATAATTATCTTTTTTTTCTATTTCGTCACAATAAGGTTTTTTTTTTCATTCGCCTAAGCAGTTACCTTTCTCCCTATCTACGACTACTAACCTAATGGTCATGCCACCCAGTACCATAGAAGAAATTACTACTAAGATTCCTCTAGCTTAACCCTATAAAAGCCAGTATTCCCCAACCCCTACCTTTACTAGACCAAGGCTCCGGCATTAGAATTTTTCTTCATTCTTTGTATAAATTGAGTTAACAATGCATGTCCTAAACTGACACGTTGAAAATGACTATTTTCCCTCTTAATTTTATCTGAATTCACACACACACACACACACACACACACACACACACACACACACACACACACACACACACACATATATATATATATATATATATTTTTTTTTAAAGTAACTTTAATCCAAACGGAAAAGTAGGAAGGTAAATCCCAAAACCTGATCCTAATTAATATTAAAATTTTAATATCAAAAAATGATACAGGAGGAGAGCTCAATGTAATTAAAATTACAGAGCTAATATAAAATAAATAAATTTTCAATGTTCAAAATTGTTGAATGATCATTTCAATATGAAATCCCTCAGAGAGATTTCACATCTCATCAGCAACTAACACACCTTTCAAAATAAAATAAAAAGAAAGAAATTTTGAAAGATGTGTTAGTTGCTGCTGCTGATATATATATATATATATATATATATATATATATATATATATATATATATTGGAGGAACCTCAAGAAATTTAAATATTTAAATAAAAACAAGCTTGTATCACGTATGGCTCTTAACTGACTTACTTACTAGATTGGCAGTAATTTCTCATTTTGTTACAGCTGAAACGGCTACATGTAACCGTAAGTTCTATGCTGACAGTTTCCTTCTTTTGCACTTCTCGCTTATGGAACGTTTTGGTTTCTTGCTTTCCATTCAGCTATGATCTTTCAATACAATGTCTACCATAATATTCTCTCTTCCTTTTCAATGTTTTTCTCATAGTCTCTCACACTCATTAACACCTTGAATCTGGGCAGCTTTATTGCCTTGCTTGATGTGAAATGGTTAAAAAAGAATATAGGCATGTACCGATTAAATAATGAATAAATAATTAATAAAATTTATAATAAAGAAAGGATAAGAAATTGTGCTATTTTTAGGTTAAATATACTTTCCTGTTATTTCACTGTTTGGAATTCTTTGTTATTTTACAATGGAAACCATAAAAATAAGCGAGAAAAATGTAACATTTAATATTTATTTGTCTGATTCTGTATTCATTTAAATAACGGACGTTTTTCTTAAATGGAAACAGAGAATGACGACAAGAAAGAAGTATTTCGTTATCAAAATGTTTTATTGTGTATAAACTCAACGAATAATTAACGTGCTTAGACTGTACAAGTGATATTTTTCAATAGATCCACTTCCCCTGCATAGTAATTTACAGGCAAACCAATTAGATTTCCCAATACAAATAGCCTAAATAATTTCGACCAATGATCTACCAAAGATCCTTCTTGTTTGTGAGTCAATTATGCAAACTGACAAACGGATCTCTAATCAAGGAACTTGTCTGCCAGACAGGGGAGAAAATTAGGTCAATTTTCGGAATGGAAATAGAAGCGTTTTTTTTTAAAGAATATATATATATATATATATATATATATATATATATATATATATATAATGAAAACTTTACGAGAGCTGTTGTACAAATAAATGAAGAAAAAAAGAATGAAACTGAATTATGCAAAGTAATTTTAATTGAAAAAAAAATGTAAATAAAATGACTTTCTTTGTTTATACACAAAGAAAGTTTGAAATGAAATCTAACAAAAATGAAAATAACCTTTATTTCCCTTGGTGACTTCATTAAACTTAAAAGAACAAAATGAGTAAAAATAACTTTTAAAGATTTTTTCTTTTGTAGTTTCTTTTGTGTCTCTGAATGTCTTCAGAGTAACTTAAAAGCATATTCTTTTCAACTAAAACATTGCAAACGTGATTTATGAATGGCACGCAATAGAAATAATTAAAAGAAATCTTCACCTTTTTTAAAATTGATTATTTATTATATTTTGACATCTTTTCGTTTACCTTTTAATTAAACAAAACCCTTAAAATATTTTAGTAACTGCATTCGGAACGTTAACAGATTCGCTAGTGAATTAAACGCGCAAATATTGTTAATGTATCCCAGAATGCAACAATAAATTATTTTATTTCCATTTTCGTTCGTTATTTTAAATTTCTTTGTACGAACAGTTGTTTAAGTTTACTTACAAACGAAAAAAAAAAAAAAAGGAAAAAATTACATCAGTGTGAGTCTGTAGTTTTAAGATATTTGTAAGTTGGAAAGCGATTTTGAAGGATTGCTTTCTTTTTTCTTCAATTACAGACGAAAAAATTACAGTGAAATGACACAAAACGACATCTTTTTTTTTTAATTTTCCTGTTTTCTTTTTTCAAGTTTTCTGTTTAACTATTGCAAAGTGTGTTAAACACAAAAATCCGCTGTAGACATTCTATTAATACAACGGATTTATCACGATGGTGTTGATGAAAGTGAGGTTTCTGTAATGTGGGCCATTAAAATACGGATAAAGAAAACGTGTGTGATGATAGATATATAGATAGAGAAATAGATTGACAGATAAACGAACAGAATAAAAGAAAAACGGGGAGAGATTGAGGGAAAAGAGAGAGAGAGAGAGAGAGAGAGAGAGAGAGAGAGAGAGAGAGAGAAGTAGAAGGAAAAAATTAATATCTCCATTTCCAAAGGATGTTTTTGTAAGTGTCATTAAGGGTAATAAAAATGTTGGAATGCCAACATCGAAACGGAACGAAACAATGAAAAACGAAATCAAAACAACAGAATGATAATCCTAAAGTGAAAATACACAGATTTCTTTCTTTCTTTCTTTCTTTCTTTCTTTCTTTCTTTCTTTCTTATTTCCATCAGTCTGTTAAACTCTTAATCCACTGTAGACAAACATATATAGACACCTACCAACTTAATCTGTCCGTCTATAAAAAAACACATTAAAACCTTTAAATGCACATATGTACATCACACACACACACAC
>JBBBDQ010000185.1:152500-160000 GCA_037127315.1 Ascarosepion bandense
GTACACTTATAAATAAGATGACAGTGGTGTAATATTTTAAGAATTATGAAAACATCGACAGTAGTCAGAGATCTACACTAACGGATATATTAGATGGGTTTAAAAATCTATTTGGAAGATAGTGTAGCTGAAGGGCAGGCTTCCGGATTGATCATATCAATATAGTATAGTTCTGAAGTTCTTGGGTCTAGGTCCAGCCACTTTTTTGCGTTCTTTCGTACATTTTTATTTTTAATGCCAGGTGTTTTTCATATAATAATAATAATAATAATAATAATAATAATAATAATAATAATAATAATGGAACAAAACAACACATTGAAAGAATCCCTGGAAACCCCAGCTTAAGAGATATACAAAAAATTGTCTTATTAAGTACAGCCCACACACTAAGGAAAACTTTATCTATGTAATGCTGGAGATGATAGGGAAGATAGAAAAACATGAAATGGAGCCATAACAACACGCCACGACCTGCCTTAGGTCTCCCCGCAGACTTGGTTGGTAGTGAGACCAAAGCAGAAATCGAAATATGATGAAAAATGACATAATAATAATAATAATAATAATAATAATAATAATAATAATAATAATTAGTTTTATTTTTATATTATAATTGTGCTTCTCCCTCTCTTTATTAGTTCGTACGACCGTTACACCCTGCCAATACTTTATAAATGATGGACTATTCCGTTTTGATCACTTGGAAACAGAGAAAAGATACTACTTGGTTTCAGTAAGAAAAAAAAACGGGAAAAAGAACTGAAGATAGACAATCGGATTAAGCCAATGAGAACAGATACTACACTTTGAGCTGAGTCAAAACTCCGAGTAGCTGCATTTTTCTGCGCGCCCACGTCCCTAGCGAATGTGACACAACAGCGAAATTTATAGTGGGTCTAACGGTAATACCGTACAAAAATTGCCCAAGTTCCTTCTGTTCTTCCCCCTTGAGGGACGCTTCAGATTACGGGCAATAAACGCAGGGGCTTAGGTTTAATATTATTTGAACCTCCCCGAGCCAAAAGACCGAGTTACGAAAGTGACCGCAATAAAAACGTAATTTTGCGAATACAAAATATCGAACGATAGAAACCAAGTAAGGCAATCGCCAAAAATCCAGTTACCATAAATAAAATAACATCGTCTGCTGAATTATTTTAAAATAATTATGAAGAGAAACGTTCGTAAGCTGGGGGTTTGGCTAATTATTTACTATTTAAAAAAAAAATTATTATTAAGAGAAACGTTCGTAAGCTGGGGGTTTGGCTAATTATTTACTATTTTTTTAAAAAGTTATATTTAAGAGAAATATTCGTAAGCTGGGGGTGTGGCTAAATATTTACTATTTTTTTAAAATTATTATTAAGAAAAATGTTCGTAAGCTGGGGTTTTGGCTAATTATTTACTATTTTAAAAAAAAATTATTATTAAGAAAAATGTTCGTAAGCCGGGGGTTTGGCTAATTATTATTTACTATTTTTGTAAAAATTATTATTAAGAGAAATGTTCGTAAGCCGGAGGTTTAGCTAATTATTATTTACTATTTTTTAAAAATTATTATTAAGAGAAATGTTCGTAAGCCGGGGGTTTGACTAATTATTATTTACTATTTTCTCTTAAATTATTATAAAGAGAAACGTTCGTAAGTTGGGGGTTTGGCTAATTATTATTATTACGTAAGAGAGAAACACGTTAATAAAGTGATGCTGGTTTTGACATACAGAAAGAATAATACACTTCTAAGCAGGTAGTATAACGGTTGTTGGCTCAGAAAAAAAAATCAGCGGGGTTCGAATTCATTGCATTCACTTTCTCACAGGTGCTATAGAGGAAGGGTATAAATCCGTCTTTTCTCCATCCCCCATCCCTCGTTATCTGTGCTCTCTAGCATTGGTTGGTAGCTAGTCTAGAGTGGAAAGACAAGGCTGAATTCAGAACCGGTTGGAGATACACCTTATCACCCCTTCCCTCCTGCTCTTCCTCCCTAGCAGCAGTAACAACATGGATCATGGGATGTAAAAACGCATATTGACTGAAATTCACGTGAGTTGCGCAATCTGCCACAGGCAGTGATAGCGTCATTTTTAATTAAAAGACTGAAGAGGGTATTGCATCATAACACCCGACAATATTGTATAAATGTTCGCACACATGCACGGTCACACACACACACACACACATACGTGCAGTTAATATTCTGACAAATGTATTCGTTGAACTCTTCTTAACAATAATACACTAGCATACGCACAAAACGGGTGCGTTTCCATAAACACATATATGCGTAGCACATAGAATACTCTTCCGGTTTCTTAATTTGCACGCAACTTTGATCTTCAAAAGTTTAAATGCAATATCAATCATCATCTTAAGTCTTCTAATTTCCTATTCTTTTATTGTTTTTTCTCCTTTATATTGTTTTCTTTCTTCATATTTTTCCACACTCAGCAACCCCTTGCATCTTAGCAGTTTTGTTACCTTGCTTGGGGTAATGTGGACAAGCACTCACGTAGAAAAGTTTTTTCGCAAACAGCTCTCCCACAGATGAAAATTCATCAAGCAGCCTCTTTTTCGATTTCTCAGTCTCTTGTCTAAGGAGACAGTTATCATTTATTTCATTCTATAAACAGAGTCTATAATCTATTTATTAACATTTCCATCGATAAACATGAACATCCAAAATCTTGCTGGCAAAAAGAAGAAAGAAAGAAAGAAGAATGTATATATATATATATATATATATATATATATATATATATATATATATAAGAATATAGGGTACGTATGGATGGAATAATATTCCTAATCCAAAGAAACCCTATTCTTAAAAAAGTGCTCAATACAAAGTAGAGCTAATAATATTTATTCAGAAATTATAACATGAATATGTTATAATATCACTACAAAAGTAGTCATTTTGTTTCGACACTTCTTGTTTCTTGTCAAGTTATGTCAAGTTTATTTGAAGTTGAAGGGCTTTTTCAGCTTTTTTTAAAAGCCCTTCAACTTGAAATAAACCCCATCACTTAATAAGACACAAGAAAGGTCGAAACAAAATAGCTACTTTTGTAGTGATATTATATCATATTCATGTTATAGTTTTTGAATAAATATTATTAGCTCTACTTTGTATTGAGCACTCTTTTAAGAATAGGGTTTCTTTGGATTAGGAATATTATTCCATCCATACGTACCCCATAATCTTATATATATATATATATATATATATATATATATATATATAGTGATGATCATCCACGTATACTGTCTTAATATGTATAGGAAAGAATATTAATAAAAAGTTTTTAATTTAAAAATGTACTTTTTTTTAACAGTATTTGTTTATTTCTATTATATTTTATATTTCAGACCGTCCTCGGTCCTTCATCAGAAACAAGTAATTTTTAAAATTGAATTAGAAACGTACAAATACTGTTAAAAAAAAGTACATTTTTAAATGAAAAACTTTTTATTAATATTCTTTCCTATATATATATATATATATATATATTTATATATATATAAGGAAACGAATAGTCAAATGCTGCGTTTTAAAAACGGTAAAATAAAGAACACAAACTGGAACCAGAAATAATACCTCGAAGAGTGAGAGGCAGTTTTTTTTTTTTGTGTATGCTTTATTTTAAATATTAGTGATTGGCATAATTTTTTTCTGGTGTGATATTTTTATATCATTTTTTTAAATTAATCATTGATAATTTGTTGAAGAGACAGTGGCAAGAATTCCGGGATGACGGAATCAAAAAAGCATCTAATATAGTCAGACATTTTTGGATGAGACAGTTCATTCCTTTTACGACCTCATGCATTTTCTGTTAGCAGCAGCAGCCATATTTTTTTTTTAAAAGAGCGCTTGCAATCGCAACAAGAAGCAATATGAGACATCTTGATAAGAGCAGCGATAATAATAGCAACGCCGACAGAAATAGACACAGATGTAGCAACATAAATTCACAAATAACATTAATAATAAAAATAAATACAATACTAATATCGAATGAGTTTAAGAAATAATAACAAAGGATGACCAAAATAAAATCCTAAAATAGTTTATAAAAAAGAATATAAAAAAAAAAAACGAATATCAGAATAACATTAAAATATTCACGGAATATGAAATTAAATAACAGGAAAAAAATATAGAAAGTAAAGTTAAATAATCAAATCTCGGCTGGGGAGCAATCATATTAAATATAATTATTATAAATTCTAAAGTTGCTATAATAATAATAATAATAATAATAATAATAATAATAATAATAATAATAATAATGAAAAAACTGTCAAAATATAAAGAGATGGAAATTGAAATAGAAAAAAATGTAGAAATTGAAAACAAGAGTCGTACCACTGATAGTAGGTGCACTTGGAATGATAAAAAAAATGGAACAAAACAACACATTGAAAGAATCCCTGGAAACCCCAGCTTAAGAGATATACAAAAAATTGTCTTATTAAGTACAGCCCACACACTAAGGAGAAATTTGTCTATGTAACGCTAGGGATGATAAGGAAGATAGAAAAAGCATGAAATGGAGCCATAGCAACACGCCACGATCTGCCTTAGGTCTTCCCGCAGACTTGGTTGGTAGTGCGACCATAGCAGAAATCGAAATATGATGAAAAATGACATAATAATAATGTTTCTATAAGTACTGCGCATAAAAATGTTCAATAACTTCCTAACAAAAATATTCATTTACTAATTTGGCAAACAATAACGTTGTCCATGTACCGCTAGTGATATTATGGGAGATAGCAAAACAAACGAAATTTAGCCATAACAACACACCAATACCGGTCTTAGGTTCTTCCGCAGACATAGTAGGTAGTGTAACCATAGTAGAAATCGAATAATAATAATAATAATAATAATAATAATAATAATAATAATAATAATAAATTTTGCCTACTAACTAATATAGCTTATTCAGTGGATTGTAATATAGCAACCAAGGAATTTGAAAATCTGTCAAAATATAAAGACCTGAAAATTGAAATAAAAAGAAAAAGAACTGTGGATATTGTAAACAAGAATAATACCAGTGATAGTAGGTGCGTTTGGAATGATAAAAAATGGTACAAAACAAAGAATCTCTGAAAACCCCAGCTTAAGAGATATTCAAAAAATTGTCTTGATAAGTACAGCTCATACAAAGAAGCGTTTTGTCAATGTAACGCTAGGGGATGTTATGGGATATAGAGAATAATTTGAAATAGAAAAACTGTGGAAATTGAAAACAAGAGCCGTGCCAGTGATAGTAGGTGCACTTGGAATGATAAAAAAATGGAACAAAACAACACATTGAAAGAATCCCGAGAAAACCCCAGCTTAAGAGATATACAAAAAATTGTCTTGTTAAGTACAGGCTACACACTAAGGAAAACTTTGTCTATGTGACGCGAGGGATGTTATGGAAGATAGAGAAAACATGAAGTGAAGCCATAACAACACACCACGACCTGCTTTAGGTCTTCTCGCAGACTTAGTAGGTAGTGCGACCATAGCAGAAATCGAAATATGATGAAAAATGACAAAATAATAATAATAATAAGTATTGTTTCTTATAAATTTGTGAAATTTATCTAAGTTTTCGTCATAGATTATTGCGAAGTTTTTAATCTCTTAATTTGTCTTTTGTGCTCAGCCTAAATTTCATTAAAAACCGATTAACACATATAAACAATGCTAAACACATAATCACCAACTCCAGAGTTTCAATAATAATAATAATAATAATAATAATAATAATATCAAGTGTAATAGCGGATTGGTTTCATTCCTTAAAATATTTTCGCGAACAATGTTCTTTACCGGTCCGTGTACTTTCAGCGGCTTTGCCTGTCCATGGACTTTTAAAGACAGGCGATTGATTCCTGTTACTAAAATTAAAAAAAAACCCCAAAAAACCTCTGTCTGTTTACTTGGAATCATTAAGTGATCAATCATGAAGAAATAATCGGACATCGATCTTCAGCAAAACTCTAAGTTCAGTGTAATTGACGCTATTATTATTATTCGTTTTTATTTATGTACTGTAGAGTTTTCCAATAGCGGATATCGACAAATTTAAGAGAACTATACCGATAAAGCACGTCTGTGTGTATGTGCGCGTGCGTATATATATTTTTTTATTTTGAAACAATATTTATTTTGTCTCTTGTAAAAGGTAAAGGTCGTCGTTAAATAAATTAAAGCCTTTAAAAAATAAACTTTTATTACTACATAAATATGTACCTTGCAAAAGGGTCAGAAATGTAGTTTTGTGTGGCTATTAGATCTTCGTACGTCTTTTTAGGAAAAATATTTGAATTTTTAAATAAGGAAAAAAATAAATGAAAATTCTATATCGTCACGATATAATCATGTAAATCAACACCTATGTACGCTATCTTTCGAGAAGTTAAAAATATGATTTTTTTTATATAATGTTGCTGTTTAAACTATTTAAACTTGACGTTGTTTAGACTAGTGTCCATATTTATTGTCATATTCACGTAAATAATGTAAATGGTTACAATACCTCATCTCAGAAATATAGACAGATGTTGAAGGAGTGAATATGACAATAAAGATGAGGACAACAGTCCAAACAATGTAAATAGTGTAAATAGTTACAATACCTCATCTCAGAAATATAGACAGATGTTGAAGGAGTGAATATGACAATAAAGATGAGGACAACAGTCCAAACAATGTAAATAGTGTAAATAGTTACAATACCTCATCTCAGAAATATAGACAGATGTCACTGTCTTATTCTGAAAAATGCATTTCTGATTAAAGGAAGTTAGTAAAAATAATAATTTTAAAAAATTTTTGATTTGAGTATTTTTCTCAAGTTGACTATTGTTTATAACAAGAGAGATTGTAGATGTCCACACTTCTGAGGAGATGAGGTAATATTTACCCTATTTACATTGTTCGGACTATTGTCTTCATATTTACTGCCATGTTTACGACGTTTCGGCCGTTGTACGCTCGGGCATTCTTCAGGTGCTAGGAACTTCGAACTGAATCCTTTAGTAAGATCACTGGAGTATATCATTCTCATTCCATGTGCGATGCCACTTCCGGTAACTATGTAGTTATCTCCCTTTCACTTAACTGTCTAAGTTATTTGTTCACAGCTTCTGTAGCCTGGTATTGAACTCACAACACTTTGGGTCAAGTCACTGGAACTGTCCTTGAGGACACATGGCCCAGTGGATATAGACGTTGGTTAGTTCAAGTAAATTGACCTAGAGAGTTGTGATTTCAATACCAGGATAAAGCAGTGGCGAACAAGTAACTTAGAGAGTTAAGTTAAAGGGAGACAACTGCATGTCTACCAGAAGGAATGAGAATGATATACTCCAATGAAGCGGGAAAAAAAGAAAAACCCTCCAAGATTTGATAATAGTATATTAATTACCAATTAATAAGGAATCACAGACTATCTATTTGAAAATGACTCTGAAGTGGGGGAAAAAGAA
>JBBBDQ010000185.1:167500-320000 GCA_037127315.1 Ascarosepion bandense
TTAAAAAAAAATACATTATGTATATAGCCAAGTCCTGACGATCCGGCGAGTGAAACCGCGGTCGACTTTTGGCTGACTTTTAGATTTGGTTCGTATTTTTGCTCTACTTTCGTACTTTCGTACTTTCGTATTGAGCTCTTTCTTGTTAAAGTTTTCATCTTGGGTTCTTTTTTCTTTCGAACTCAGCTTATGCTTTGTTTGTTTCTTTTTTTTATTCCCCTTTACCCATTTGGTAGTACCTTTTGGGTTTGATGACTTACTTTACCGATTTATTAGCAGTAGGTTTTTCTGGTTTGTCATGATTAGTGCTACTGTTTTATTGGTACGTTTTACAATATATATATATATACACGAAAAATCTAAAGTGTGTTTTAGAAAAATCTAATCGTGTGTTTTTGCTCTACTATTGTATTTTAGTACTTTCGTATCGAGCACTTTTTCTTGTGTTTGGTTCACTTTGAGGTTTTTTTTCTTTACTGCGGAATCTTGAATGTTTTGTTCTTGTTCCGCTGGTTTCTTTTTTTTTCTCCCCATTTATTCGACGACTTAGTACGCCGAATTGTAACGGATTTAGGTTCTGTTTGTTAATGGTTTTTTCTAGAGTTTATATTGGCATAAATTTACGGAGTGCATTCTTACAGAGTCTAAGTAGTTATTATTATCATTATATATATAGCCAAAAATAGCCAAACCATACAACGATGGCAATATATGCAGATTGTGCCAGGTGAAAAAGTTAGTCATTATGTTGTTCCGAGAACGAAAAAAATTACTAAAAAAAAAAATTACTAAATGAAAGATCACAAATTATGTCCAGCTATCATCATACCCATAAACCTATGCTAGGATGACACAAACATGGATGAAAGTATTCTAAGATCCTTAAATAACTCCTCTTTAATTTTGAAAAAAATTCGGTTGTTTGAAAATTCCAGTCGCGCGTTCAAAACCCTGTTCGAGCGTTTGAAAAACAGAAAACAATCTGTTATTGTAAATTGCCTGAAGATACCGAAAGGTTGAAACCTAGGTCGCAAAAATAACTCATTTCCAAGTGAAAGATATTCAAAAGTTCTACAATATAAATGTATTGAACACTTTTTAATACAATTGTGTACTGGTCTAATTTAATTATTACTAAAAACTAATTATATATATATATATATATATATATATATATATATATATATATATATATATATCTGGAAAAATAGTAGACTTTGATAAACAGTAGCTACTCTGGCGTGTACGCATCGCTCATTCAGTAAAATGAATTAGAGCGCACTAACTATTGGGCGCGTATAATGATATGCGCTAAAAAGTCTGCCTACTTCCACCGAACGCCCATAGCCCAGGGGTAGACTCGCCGACTGCCGCCATCTCAGTCGGGTTTCAATCCCGGATAAGAAAGCAATCGGAGTCTAACCGTACTGATGATCTGTGATACGGTGAAACAGATCTGTCTGCGGATGACAATGTATTTTTTAAGTTTGGCCAGGCAGTTACTGCCCCATCACCTACAACTACTAACCCAAGGGTCAGGCCACATGCCTCGCACTACCAAGGAGAAATTACTACTAAATTCTTTCTTCCAACCCAACCCAATGAAAACCAATACATCCCAACCCCTTCCTTTACCTAAGCTAAACTCTGGGCTTATAATTTTTCCTCATTCCCTGTTTATAAGGGGTCGAAGAATCCATGTCTTAAAATGACATGTTGAAAATGGCTATTTCCTTACTAAGTTTTATCTGAATTTACAGATAAATAAAAATATATCTGCTCTGTAAATAGAATTGGTTTGCATTAAGCTCACTATTGGATCAGTTTTAATATTTTAACGATATTACTAGGATCCTCCTGGATTATTTACCAACCTTATCCCGGATTATTTACCAATTCTTCCCGGTGTTTTACCGCCTCTCTATATATAATTTTGTTATTACAATGGTTTATAAAAGCATAATATCACTACACAAATTTTTTTTCTTTCAGAATTGTTCCTCTTCAGGTGATAGGTTAAAATAAATGGTGAAAATGAATCACACACACACACACACACACACACACACACACACACACACACACGTATGTGTGTGTGTGTGTGTGTGTGTGTGTATAAGATTAATACAAATTAAATATTTTTTACTGCCGTGATTGATGTTATTTTCAATATGCCGACTCCATATTTTGATAGACGGACCCTGCAGCAATCGCTCTGTCTACTCGTTATAAGATACCAGCAATATTGGGATCAATACCAGCAATATTGCGATCAAATACGGATCAAATATGGATCGGGATAATCCAGGATAATAGTTTAAAGAATAAGTTAGAAATCTTTATCACTCTAATATATATATATATATATATATATTTATATATAGTATTGAACATTAAGTGATGATGTCAGTAAAAATTTGCCCGATATATGATAACGAAGCTGAAATTTATACTACTAATAAATAAATATATTTTTCCTCACCGGTAGCACAAATGTGCAGTCATCAGGTGCGGATTAAAAACTGACGGTCAGTTTTTAAACAGCACCTGACAATTGCATCGCGTATGAAACTCTTAGTTGTACTACGGTTGAAGAATATATATATAGTGTATGGTTAGGTCTTGAAGGCTATCACAATGCATTTAGTAAAATGAAGGTAAAGAAGCTGTTGTGTATTATTATTCATTAATATTTCGAGAACAAAATCTCGCTGCTACTGTTGTCGTTAATTGTAGTGAGTGTCTGTGTCTCCCAATTAAAGTAGATAGATATAACACCAAGTCGTAAAACGACGCCCACTACCACTCTGGCAGAGGTGCGAAAATGCCAAATCATAATATCGGTCAACGCATCCAACGCGTAAACCAAAAATTAAAGCAGACAGATATCATCAGATCGTAAAACAGTGCCAACTATCAATCACACACACATATATATATATCATAAGCACACACACACACACACACACACACACACACACACACACACACACACACATACATGCTCAAACACACTTACAGGTACACACACGCACATGCACTCACTACAATTAACGACAGCAGTATCAGCGAAGGATGACAATTCGTTGAAAGGCACGGTCCACGATCGGACGAACGTGAAAACAAGCTCTCCTACCATTCTGAAGATGAAATTTTGATCTCGAAATATTAATGAATAATGAATATGTAATACCCAACACCTTCTTTACCTTCCTTTATTTTACTAAACGCATTGTGATAGTCTTCAAGACCTAGGGATACACCTAATATGCACAATGCTTCAAGCAAATTACTAAACTTTCCTATATATATATATATATATATATATATATATATATATATATATATATATATATATAAAGAGAAGTAAGTGTAGGAATAATATATTACGTCAGGCATATAAAAGGGAATTATCTTCTTAGCGTGAAAATTTGCTTTTGATATTATTTTATTGCCGTTAAGCACAGACAACAGACGAACTCAGGAGGCAGATTTGAAACAATAGAACCAGAAAAAGGTTGAAAATCTGTGGTTGATATTTCTTCAAAACCTCATTCCGTCGCATCAATTATTGTAATATATCTATAGACATTCTAAAATATTACATATCCTTAATTGATTGCTTTAGCACTAATATAGTTTCTACAGGTTTTGGAAGACTTACTAATAATATCGTCCAAAAGACTCGTTGATAGTATTATCCAAACATCAAAATGAAACGAGAGATAATGACAGCTTTTTCATTTTCGAATTATGGAAGTTTAAAGTGTGCATAATGCTCTTTGAGAACGATTTTATGCAATGTCTTACAAATATTTTTAAGATTCTTTCTGTTTGACGATAGTAGTGGGCATTTAGTGAGGATAGAAAACACTACTGCTTGACGAATTGCTTAATTATTGCGCTCAACACACACACACACACACGCGCACACACACACACACACAAACACACACACACACACACACATATATATATAAATATATATAAATATATATATATAGATAGATAAGCAGCGTGGACATAGCTATCAGGACTGGAGGGCGACAGTCTGTTTCGTGCTTAAACGAAATCAACAGGCACTATTTTATGACACACACACACACACACACACACACACACACACACACACACACACACACATATATATATATATATATATTTATATAGATAGATAGATAGATAGATAGATAGATAGATAGATAAGCAGCGTGGACATAGGTATCTGCACTGGATGAAGACAGTCTGTTTCGTACTTAAGCGAAATGAACAGGCCCTATTTTATCACACAAACAGACACCCCCCACACAGATAGATAGATAGATAGATAGATAGATAGATAGATAGATAGATAGATAGATAGATAGATAAGCAGCGTGGACATAGGTATCTGCACTGGATGAAGACAGTCTGTTTCGTGCTTAAACGAAATCAACAGGCCCTATTTTATCACACACACAGACTCCTTCATCCCTCCCCATATATATATATATATATATATATATATATATATATATATATATATATATAATTTGAAAAATATTCAGTTATTTTGTGCAGGGAAACTGTCTCGAAGTTAGTATGAGGCACATTGACAGTTGAGAGGGTTGCTCTCTTAAGTTTGTCTTTATGCCTTAAGCACGGCCACCCAACAGATTTTTGTTCACAGTCAAGCTGGCTACAGATGAGAATCTTAGGTATTCTCTCGTCACTCAGACTTGCTATCATGATCAGCCATTCAAAGTTTTTCATTGCGTCAGGAGAGTTTAAATTCCACCAATCCTGTAATTTGCAAGAAGATAAATATTGAACACCCTATCGTCAAAAGTATATTCAACTGATAGCGCGGGGTCACACACACACACACACACACACACACACACACACACACACACACACACACACACACACACACACACAAGACGTTAAAATTTCCCTTCTCTAACTCCATACGTCGATGGCTTAGGGAGTAGAAACTCCTACTTACACCAAATCGGTCGAGTTTCGATCCCGGCCAGAAGCAAGTGGATATGTCTAGCCACACTGATGAGCTGTGATACAGCGAAACGAGCTTGTATGTGGATGACTAATATATATATATATACATATATATATATATATATATATATATATATATATATATATATAATCAAGGATCATTACGTTCTATTCCGATCTAGTTGGACAATGATATATAAAACCCTGTTCAAAGGGTGGGGGGCATCTTAAACCATTTTTACCGCAACTCTTGAGGACTTTTCTACTTGCTATCTGCATGAAAATTTTGCTTAAATTTTTTTTTAAATGTTGTTTTTTAAACGTGTATATATATATATATATACACGCAGTTTTAAAAAAAAAGTTGAAAAAGCCCTTCAACTTGAAATAAACCTCATCACTTGGTAAGACACAAGAAGTGTGCAAACAAAATGGCTACTTTTTTAGTGATATTATAACATATTCACGTTATAATTTCTGAACAAATAAATAAATAAACATATATATATATATTTGTGTGTGCGTGTGTGTGTAGTATACGTCTGTGTGTGTGTGTGTGTGTGTGCGTGTCTGTGTGTGTGCAACATCTTGGATTTTTATCATTACATAATGGCTGTTTTGAAAGTTGAAATCGTATTGAGGTACACTTGATCTTTGAAACGAACAAGAAAAACCCTAGAAATAAACATTTTTTTCTTTTATCTAAAATAATAGTTGAAACTATGTTAGCCGGATTCTTTTTAAAATAATAAAAAAAAAAAAAAAAAGAAAATAAAGAAAAAAGAAAATAATTTAACAAATATTTTAAAAGTTATTTTGAGATTAAAAATCATGAAATGGTAAAATAAACGCCCGGAAAAAGGAACGTATTTCCTACGAAAAATAACTGTACTAACTTAATGAGAAAGGTCAACATATATATATATATATATATATATATATGTTGACCTTTCTCATTAACTAACTCATTTTCTAACTTAATGAGAACGGTCAACACACACACACACACACATATATATATATATATATATATATATATATATATATATATATATATAGTGTGTGTGTATTTAGGCAGCATTATTTTTTCATTGATGCATGTCTCATTAAAAATATAAAGTTTTGTCGATTTATTTTATGTAACTTTTTTTTTCATATTGTCTGATAAGCTTAATAGCATTATCGTTGAAAGAGGAAAGAAAATCACAATATTGATAAATGTTTTTAATTAATCCTTTCTGAGCTTTCGGTTTAGATCAGCGATTATCAAAGATGAAAATAGTGTTGGTTGTAACGAACAGTTCGCGGACGAACGATAGTAGTAGTCGTTTATTTTGTTTGTATGGAAGATTGGCGAACACGGGCGTGCAATCTGGAAGCGAAAATCACACTACGGTCTTTCACAAGACCAGATGAGTGGGGGTGAGAAGTATTAAGTATGGAAAGCCATTGGCATAACCAATCGCTTCTGTTATCTATTATAGGCATTTGAGAATGTGTGTGGCAATTTCGTAGTTGATTTTGTTCAGGTTAGGTTTCAACTGTTTAAGCTCAAAAATGATTAAATAAAAACATGTATCGATATTGTGATTTTCTTTCCTCTTTCAACGATAATGCTATTAAGCTTATCAGACGATATGAAAAAATATACATAAAATAAATCAACAAAACTTGTATATATATATATATATTGACCTTTCTCATTAAGTTAGCATAGTTATTTCAAGATATATATATATATATATATATATATATATATATATATATCTTGAAATAACTATGCAAACTTAATACAAAACTTGTATATATATATGTTGACCTTTCTCATTAAGTTAGCATAGTTATTTCATATATATATATATATATATATATATATATATATATATCTTGAAATAACTATGCTAACTTAATGAGAAAGGTTAACATATATATATACAAGTTTTGTTGATTTATTTTATGTAAATTTATATATATATATATATGTATATATATGTATGTGTGTGTGTGTGTGCGTGTGTGTGTGAAAAAAATGACAATGAAAATAATAATAATAATAAAAAATCTTTAGAAGACAAATCTCAATTGTACCACAGAATGCTCCGTTACGTTGATGTTGGAGTTTTAGGACGAAAAAAAAAATATTTATCGAGTACATTTGTTTAAAAACATTTTCTCTTCATTTATATTTAAGAATTCCTGAAAGAAAACGTGTAGGGATGAATAAACATAATTTATGTTTAGCTGACTCTGGCTACTATAACAATATTAACCCAAATATAACAAAAACACCACTCAAACTAAATAGCTTAATATAAAATCGAACGAATAAATAAGAAAAATTATGTGCGGTCACTGATAAATTTTTCTACCCAACCAGTCAAGTACCATACATGATACACGCTTGGGCGATCATGTCTCGAAAGAAACATGACTGACTGGGCAGAAGATTATCCCGCAGTAGGTTGCCATTACATTCTGCGGTAGACTGGTTGTCGACCAAGGCTATAGACCCCAATCTGTTCTGTTATTTAATCCATAACTGGAGGAAAGAGACAGATTAATACCTTCCCAAAGGGTATTTGCGCGTAAGTGAATGCAAGGAATTCAACAAGAATTCGAACTCGGCTCTCCGATTTCTCGTTCCAAGCCGATATCCACTGCACCACAACGCGCATCTAAAAATTTTCATACGTTGGCCGGGAGTCGAACTCGAATCGACTGCTTAGAAAGCCAATCATGATAACCATTACTCTACCCAAATATTAACCAGATAGCTAAACTTCAAAAAACAAACCCCAAAAACTTGTTGGTCAGACCCATAATTTTTCAGTACTTACTTGTATATACAGAAATATATTTACGAATATGTATATGTGTGTCTGTATAATTATATATACAAAAAATATATACATATATCTGTAGATACATATCCTATACATATTCACATATATACGTAGTTTTATCACTTTAAACGTTGTTTTTTCAGAGCATACCCATATTTGGGTAGATATTCTGTTTACTTTAAACGGTATATTAATTTCATATACCGGCCTGAATGTTCGGGAAATCTTATAAAAGATAAATAATGATTCAGGATTCGAACCTACGCTCTCGCTTGCGGAAGAAAATGGCGCGTCTATTCAAACACATTAAAACTCTTCTCGTCTTTAAAAACATTAAATTCTATTAATTTTAGACATTTTTAGGCATTATCGATTTGTTATAATTATTAATAATAATTTTATTATTATTATTATTATTATTATTTGAAGGAGGAATGTTTCAATACACTCTCTTTTCTAATGTTTAAACATTATAATTTGATGTGATTACCTTCATATATTTCTTATATATATTGTTTCATCAAATTTTAGCATTTCATCAAATTTTTTAATATTTCCTTGTGATCGACATTTTAGTTATGGTAAAACACACCTATTCCTCACATAATGGACTCTCCCTCCTATATTAATAACAGTTAACTCGAGAAGTTCTTGGGAACTTCATAGGAGTTCTTAGAATACTAAGGAGACAGCTTTCAGTGGAAGATTACCAAGTCCCTAACATTTTGGGTACGTTAAGTCGATTAGCAACCGACATAGCACGATTATAACTTTTAGTGCGAAAACTACTCCACAACAAATTTATATACAATGAAAAAATTGAAGCGATTGGTATTGACCGAAGAAAACCAGGATCAGAAATTAAAGCATCGTGTCGTTATTGAAGCTTCGTCTCTTGAACATATCACTCGACAGGGAAGCCAGAATCGTTTACAATCATTTCTACCACGAGAACGCCCTTCGTATACAACGGTCAAATGTTGGGTTGCGGTATGTCTTTCTGGAAAGTAGGTCTTCTGAAGAGACATTCCTGATCAGGGAGACCTGTGAAAACCTGTGAAATAAATCTATTGAATTCATTAAAAAATATCATATTTATAATAGCTACGTAAAAAAAAAATTACTGACACAAATTTGAAACTCTTTCTATTCTAAAAATCTTATAATTTTTAAACGTTCATATATATAAGAAAAATTAAGTTGCATAATTCCACTTTTCAGTCGAGTGGCAGGGAGCAACGAGGTCAGACGTATGGATGCTCAACTCAGCAATTGCATCATCAGCAGTGAGTGCGCTTTATGTGGGCAGAGGTAAAGAGTCAAATCCGCAGAAATGGATCGCCGGATGAAAGGCCGCATGGAACATGCACAACGAACCAACGAAAGCGCGTATAGAGTTGACAAGAACGCTTTAAATCGGGAAGAAAAAGTGTCACGGACAAAAGCCGATAACAATCGCGCATAGAAGAAGAAGAAGAAGAAGAAGAAGAAGAAGAAGAAGAAGAAGAAGAAGAAGAAGAAGTGGTGGATGCCTTGATCAGGGAAAACCGACAAATCACGTTAGGACAAAGTGGCAGGAATCCAGAGCATGATGACTTTGGGTGGCGTAAAGCAAGTGACGCTGACGTAGCTTCTTAGGTAAGCAAGAAGCTTCTTTTCGTCAGGGATGAAGAAGCTGGGCCCCACAATGCGGGGTGCGAGCAAATCGAAAAGTGACATGTAATTGTTCTTCATCAGTCAAAATAAAAGATAAAAGTTCTGTTTGAAAATTGCCTTTTCCTTTTGATTTAACTTCATATATATATATATATATATATATATATATATATATATATATATATAATATTTATTTAGAATTTATAACATAAATACGTTATAATATCACTACAAAATACGAAGTCTTATTCCATCCATACCTACCCTACACTTATATATATATATATATATATATATATATATATATATATAAATGAAAAAGGAGCGAAGAAAATATATAAAACGTTCAGATCATTAATTTAAAACTGCTCAATATAGAAACAGAGCAATAAATATTTACCCCGTACGAAAAAGTTTGCCAATAAAAGGAAGTGAATTTTCTTGAATTTTCTTTAAAAAAAAAAGTTTATTATCATCATTACTAACTACCTTATGAGACATTGTTTTTTCAATGTCGAAACAAAATGTATACTTTTGTAGTAGATTGTAGCTTGTACATGTTCTAAAGTATAATTTACAATATATATATATATATATATATATATATATATATATATATATATATATTACTTATTTTAACATATAACCTGAAGAAGAACGGTATTGTTCTGAAACATGAAAACTTTTGTGTTTATATTATGCTTTATAAACGATTGTAATAACAAAATTACAATATTAAACTCTACACTGTATTGACCACTCTTTATAAAAGTAAATGCTTGAACAGTAGGTTTTTAATCTACGTGTTCTTTCACTTTTTTGTAATATATATATATATATATATATATATATATATATATGAACCATGACTTCTTGCTAGAAAATTTTGTTTTAATCTCTTTAAAGTGTTTTTCGGAAAAAATAGAATTATTTTCGAAAAATGATTTATTTCAACGAAGTACTGGGTAAAAGGTTCCTTAGATATTTGCCTTTTTTAGTATTAAGATGCTTATGTTAGTGATATATAAATCTATAATATATATATATGGAGTTTAGTTTTATTTGATATTTTGTGGGAGTAATCTTATTTTCGGTCGGTCGGATTACTTTTTTTCTTTTCCTTTTTATTGTGCAGGTGTTTGATTTCTTTTCAATTAATTTTTAGTTTTTTTAATGTTCGCGTGAGTGGGTGTCGCTTAATTGCTTTATACTGAATAGGTGACCGCTTAATTGTTACTTTTTGTTGGTTTGTTCTTGTCATTTAGGTCGACCTCTTTTTGTTGTATTGACCTCTTTTTGTCGACCTCTTTTTGTTGTATTGACCTCTTTTTGTCGACCTCTTTTTGTTGTATTGACCTCTTTTATTAGTTTGACCATTTTCTTACCGTGTTGATACGTTTGGCCGCGTGGTTGTTTCTATTTTAGATCATGGCTGGGTGTTTCTGTTCTTGTGTGTATTTGTGTTTGTGGGCTTCATGTGTCTTAAAGTGACAAATTCTTTGCATTATATATATATATATATATACACTCAATTGAACAAAAAAACCACTACCACCATTCCATCTCGGCCTACAGCTATGTCCGACACAAAAAATGGACCTGTCTAATTTTCTCTGTATAACTCCACTCTGTTAATAATAATTTAAATGTTCTATGTTCACTGAACATTAAATGTTCATCCTTTGATAATGGCTTATGTAAGCCAAAAGCTCAGACCTGATAAAAGTCAACAATTATTGCGATTTCTTGTCGTCTTATATATATATATATATATGTGTGTGTGTGTGTGTGTGTGTGTGTGTGTGTGTGTGTGTGTGTGTGTGTGAATTATAAAAATATAGTTTTAAAAGATGCTATATTTTGGGTAAAATAGTTCAATATTAATGGTAGAGCGTATATAAATATAAAAGTTGATACTGAGGTTAACAAAATTCAATATACACCCTTGACCAGTATATATAAGTAGTCGAGACAACATACAGCATATATAGCCTCAAGATTGCGTTCACGCATGAAACAGACCTGTGTTGACCACAGTGTCTACTTTTAAATATTTTTTATACTTTATATATATATATATATATATATATATATATATATATATATATATATATATATAGGTTTCATTGAATAATATAGACAAGTTCTGTCTATTTATTTTGTGTAAGATCCGTTCGTATGATCTGATTAGCTTGATAGTGTTGTCATGGAAAGACGACCAGAAATCGCAGTAATTGTTGATTTTTTTACCAGGTCTGAGCTTTCGGCTTACATAAGCTATTATCAAAGGATATATATATATGTTGGGGGCGTGATTAGTGAAGTCTGTCTTATTTATTTTATGTAAACTTTGGTACTAAATTATATTTGAGTTTAAATTTGTGTAAAAAAATTTCAAGCCTCCCTATAAAAAAATGAAAACTATAAACAACAAGAAACTGGAAATTTAGCGATTAAAATTAATGATATAAAAATCAACTTTTAAAAACAATCGGTTCAATTACATTTGCAATAATAATAATAACAATAATAATAATAATACTGTGGATGATGATGTCAAAGTTTTCCATGTTTTCTTGATCTGCAACGTGTTGAATCAAGCACTGAAACCTCATCAATAGATTGATAGACACACACGTGTAGATAGATAGATAGATAGATAGATAGATAGATAGATAGATAGATAGATAGATAGAAACAGACTGACAGATAGATAGATAGATAGATAGATAGATAGATAGATAGATATAAACAGACTGACAGATAGATAGATAGGTAGATAGATAATTACGAACAGACTGACATAGATAGATAGATAGATAGATAGATAGATAGATAGATAGATAGATAGATAGATAGATAGATCAACAGGTTTATGTGAATTATTTTGATTAAAACCAAGTTTACCTTTTTTGTTGAAAAGTTCAAACAAACAATTTTTTGTTAGAAAAATAAACAATAAGCAAGTGTCCCGGAGTGATGGATGATTTCGTCTGATCAACAGAAAGATTAAACATCATATTTCCCATCATGCTTATAATCGTTGTTGTCTGAAAAAAAAATTGTGTGTGTGTGCGTATGTTTGTGTGTGTTGAGAGAGAGAGAGAGAGAGAGAGAGAGAGAGAGAGAGAGAGAGAGAGAGAGAGAGGTGGAGGACATATGGTTTGAAAAACTTCAGGATTGCAAAATGAAACTTAAATTAGGAATTTTTTTTAAAGGCGTACAAATCTTTATTCTTATTTAATGTTATTGACATGGTTGACGTTCTTCAACTACACAGGATATAAGTAAAGGAAATAAATATTATAAAAAACACGAAAAAGAAAAAAAAAATGAACTGTCTCGTTTTTACAGCTTCGTGAAATATGGTTTACTTGTTCAACAACTAATTTGACCACTCAAAAGTGAAACAAAAATAGAAAAGAAAATGCCATGCACACACACTCACTCACGCGCGCACGCGCACACACACACATATACACACACTCACGCACACACAGACACACACACGCATGCACATATACACATGCACTAAGATTAACTTAGTGTATACCAGTTTAACTGGCATAAGCTCACAGTCAGACACACATACAGATATGCACACGTACACCTATGTATAGTAAACTAAAGGAGAATATACATGTGATAATTGAACAGCATACGTCATATAAATGGTCTCCCTTACTTGCGCATTGAATATTTTTTGTATTGCAAATATACAGTGCAAAACGCACACACGCATGCGCACACATAAAACCGGAAGCATTATTAAACATTTTTGATCAAACACAACCACTTTTAACTGTGTGAAGGAAAGAAAATTAAATGAATAAAATTAAATGAATTTGTCGATGGGCTGAAAAATTCTAACAAAACAACAACAACAACAATAATAATAATAATAATAATAATAATAATAATAATAATAATAATTTTGATTAATAAAAACATCAACATATACAATAAGTATGTCAACGTAAATGGCCATTGCTGTTCGTGTAACTTTTTTTTCATACATCCATTGTTAAAGATGTTATTCAAAAAACTAAAAAAAAAAAAAATTAAGCTTTTGTTATTTTTGGTGTTGAGAAATACTAAAATGGAAATCATATGAAACGAAAAATCGACATATTTAAAATAATAATAATAATAATAATAATAATAATAATAATAATAATAATAATAAATGTGTATATACATATATATAATATACATTATTCAGGAATGAATATGTAATCCATGGGATATTAATGTCTCTGTATAATGTCATTATCTTTGCAAGGTAGATTAACTTGTATATATTTTTTCTATGAACACACAATTATTTTTGTAAACCTTTTCATAATATTTTTTCTTGTTTATTATTGTTTTTTTTGTCTTTTTTTTTTTTTTTGCTTCAAAGATTTAAAAATTCCGGACACTTGTTTATCATTCAAAAACCATTTTTATATTACTTGACGTCACCAGTTTAAATCAAATAAAAAGAATTTAAAAAATTATAAAAAAAGTGAAATACGCAATCTATTACGTGTGAGGAAAAATAATTTTACCATGTCTCCAGGATTACCATTCCGATGTTTTCTCTTCATTTTTTTTTTTTAAATTTTCCCTCCCAAAATATCCATTTTTTATTTTCCGTATAATAATTTATTATTTCATTATTCAATTATTTTTAGTCCATTTTTAAGAAAGGATCAATAAAAATCGTCTGAAATCATCAAGTTTTTTGTATCAATTGTTTTTCGTGTTTACTTTTACACGCTTTCTTTTCTTTTTTTTTCTTTTCATAAACAGTTTTTCTTGTGACTCTTTTATTGGGTTTGGGAATTTGAATGGTAATGGGACACAAAGTTTTTGCATTTTTGTTCACCTTGTTTTACGGTTTAAACCTTCTCTTCTCGACGTCCATTTCAGTGTATTTGGTTCAGAAGAGAGGTTATTTACTTTTCCTCTTAAAATTTCGATGTGATATTTGGAGGTGAATGAAGAAAAAAAAAGGAGAAAAGTATTGCGTTATCTCCCTTTATATCGTCTAAATGATTGTTTTTCGTCAGTCCTTGGTTGTAGGTTGTTCGTACATAAACACATACACACACACACACACATATATATATAGTTATGTTAAAAGAAAGTGTGATATAAATATATGTAAATATGTATGTTATATTTATATATCGGGTGCCAATTTTTCCAAAACATCTGTGACAACGATACAATGCTGTACTGTTTTTTTAATTGGTCGCTGCTGACATCTCCTTCGTAGTGTAAGTGAAGAAACTGGTTTTATGTTAAGGTTCTGATAGAAAAAAATGATGAAAAAAAACTGATACTTCTTAGACTCTTGAATCATTCATTAAAAAAAATGAAATTTGTAATCGTTTTATGTTGTAACCGACTATCTGTAAAAAAAAAAATGAGTATAAAGGCAGAAAAATAAGAAAATTTATATCTCATTTGAGACAACAAATATTCTCAACGACTTGCACATCGTGAATTACGTCAAAATTCCTCCAACAATCACTGCGGATAGCCACCTTGGGGTTTGAATGACTTGTCAAAGGCCTGAATGGCCAATTTAGAGCTTGAATCTGGTTTGATTATAATATTGAAACGATCACTTTGTGAAGAAAAGAAAAAGCGTCGTGTTCACCAGATGAGCCTCACCATTTTACCCTACCTCGGCGGATGTAGTACTTAATATAGCAATGACACAGTGAGAAAACACAGAGTTTAGAAATATTTTATGTGTGGGATAAAGGGGAGATAATTACCGCCATTTTTTGTCGACTGTCAGTAAGCAGAGCCTGAACGACGATATCTGATAATTTGCATTAGGCTTTAAAAAATGTATTTATTCACCGACTCAAAATGAACAAGATACGAGCATTTTAGCAATAAACTGTATTTACAAAGCAGCAAAAAGCTTTTTACATTTTGCTCAGAGAAAATCTTTGGAGGAACAGGTTTGAGAAACAAAATGGCGTTAATGAGAATACACAAAATATTTTATTTGAATGTCTGTGATGTAAATTTCAGTTTTAGGTTTTTGTTGCTGCTGTAGTTGCTATAATAACTATTTTTTTTTTAGAAACGAGCACAGTTAGTTTTATCATTATTATCAATGAGAAAACATAGAACAAACCAAATCAACATTCGATCATTAATAGATATTATTTGTTAACATTCGTTATTGATAGTTAATAAAATGAGAAAAGAGATTGATTCATTGCATTTTGTTGTTTTGTTCACATTTGTTATTGAGACGCATGAACACGCATGAACGATGCAATCGAAAGAGAGATGGCATGTTTATCTAGTGTTTAAAACCGTTTTAAGAAAAAACAATGAGAGCAAATGATTAATCATTAAAACCTTTAATCCTTAAAAAAATCATTAAACATGGCCTCATTTTCGACAGTTTTTTTTAATCACGTGACACGATAAACAAAATTATGGCAGCCTGCGTAAGGGAATGCAGCAAGTGATTCTGAGACTGGCGGCGATCGGTCTCTATTCTCGTGGTTGTGAAGGAAAACAATAAGGAAGACCATCAAACGATACTGACTGTTTCTTGGCGATTAGGCGGGGAATAAAATGAATAAAACAGACAACACTTATCAACAACCACAACTGAAGGAAATAACTTGTTTATGATATATATAATGTTATATATATATATATATATATATATATATATATATATATATATGAATGCCATACTAATAAACTAGCATTCTTTTAAAAAACGTTTTACTACGTAGCTTTTAAAAAAAGGTAATTCTATTTATTTTATAGAAACTGCAGATAACAACACCGGGAAGAATTCATGAAATACTTCACGGAAGATCAATATTCTTTCACGAATTTGCTTATCTCCCAAATTTTCAGAACATTCGCTCAAATATCGACCAAAACGTTCTTATTCTTTCTAAGCTTTAGCTCTTTGTCGCGAATAAGCTGCTATCAATAATGAAAAATTTTATTTTCTAGCAACCACAGAAGATGTTCTGCATTTATGATAGGAGACTAACGAATTAAGAATCATTGTTGTAAGCTTTACAACGTCAGAGTGCCATATTTTTCAAGCTCGTACAAAAGATTGGGAATTGAGTTCTTTGGGCAGTTCCAGAAAGTCAACCCAGCGAAATGTGCACTTTGATTTTATCTACTTTCATTCATTTTAGAAATCTCCCCATGCAAAACGTCTGCTCCCTTGCAGACTGATGTCAGATGACAATGACACTCGTACGTAAAGAGCTTACAAAGACGTCAAGAGGGAATATGATCAACACTGGGTGTTATCACCCGCAGCTATCACAGTGACTGTTACTCTGATTTGCTTTAGAGCAATTCATTTTCAACAAAAAACAAAAACAAAAAAAAAACAGTCTACATACTAAATGAGCAAAAAACAACTTGTAACAGTTATTTGAAATTTCTCAGTCAATTTAAGACTTTCCGAATTATTTTTATAATTTTTTTTTCAGATCAAATTTCTGCAAGCTTTACAAAAAAGTACGACATCTTTTCTATCACCGACAGCTCGACATCACACAGAGAACAACTATTTTGCTTACATAGGCATAAAAATTGCGTTTTTTTTTAAAAAAACGTGGGGACAGGGAGAGGTACGATTCACTTGAAATGTTTTTCGCGTTATTAGTAATATTATTCACAGAGGCCAATGCACACAAGAAGCAACGTGTTCAATCTATGCGGAAACTGCGTCGGTCGGATAGCGGTGGCATGGAAACCGGTTTAAAGAGCTATTTTCCCGTTCAGCAAGATGGCTGACCAGAAAAAATTCCACGGTCCATATTATTCTATTTTGATCTTATCTTTATAAACTTTCGGCAGAAGACTTAAACATTTTAGAAGTTCTTAACTCTCCTTTCTTTCTTTCTTTCTTTCTTTCTTTCTTTCTTTCTTTCTGTCTTTCTTTCTTTCTTTCTTTCTTTCTTTCTTATTCTCGAACTACCTTTTTTTCGTAGTTTTATGTTGTTCACTTGATAGATCGACCTGAAGAGATCAATCGATTTGACGATTGATCTTTACAGAGAAACGTAGAAAGGGAGACTGATAGCGCGATTAAGAGATAGATCGATAGATTGAAATGTGAGGTGAAAAATAAATAAAAGTTAATGTTAGAATTTGAAATTTAATGTAGTATTAGAGTGAAAGGGTCGAGAGAATATGTGTATAGATATAGCCTGATTGCTTTATATACATACTGATCGATCGATAAATTGAACCGCTTCAAACTAGTTGACGTATGGAGTTAGATGGATAAGTTGAAACATTGATCAATTGGCAGTATAATCGATAAAGAGTTGAGCATTATGAATTCATAAGAAAGCATTATATTATTTATAAACAAATTATGTAATTTTCCTTGAATGTAATTAGAATAAATATTAAGAAACACACGCACCATATATATATATATATATATATATATATATATATATATATATATATATATATATATACTAGTGTGTAGATTAATAAGTAGAAATAGTGAATTGTAAAATGAAAGATAGATTTAGTGAGGTGTATTTCGAATCGAAAGTTCGACTGGAAAGGAGAGAATAGTAGTCCAGTCTGCCTAAGTGGAAAGTTAGATCGGATTGGAAGAGAAATCCAGCAAAAACAACGGGAGAGTAAAGATAGAAAAGGGTGCAATTTGAAAATTAACTAAAGAAATTGAGATGCCGAAAAAAAAAAAAAGAAGCATGGCGGAAAGAGAGAAGCAGTTTCGATCAAATGAAAAGAAGCCACAGGGTTGAAAGCGACGAAGGAGAAAGCTGAAACATAAGAAAACTAAGTGACAGATGAACAAGAAAGAAGGAGAAAGCTAATGAAAGTAATGGAACGAGAGAGGAGGAAAGGAAGAAGAGAAAGAAGAAGAGGAAGAAGAAGAGATATGTAGGTAATGAGAAGGAGCATAAATGAAACCAAAGAAAAAGGTTTTTGAGAAGGAAAGCAGTCAAGAAGAAAGTATGAAGGAGAATAAGAAGGAGAGTAAGGAGGAGAAGAGTAAGGAGGAGAAGAGTAAGGAGGAGAAGAGTAAGGATGAGAAGTAAGGAAAAGAATGGCAACAGACTAAAGAGGAATGAAAGAACAGAAAAAAGAGAAAGCGAACTAACATAAAAGTCAGAAGTAAAACAAATACAACTGAAAATTCAATTCTTTTACAAGTCGAAAGATACAGTAACCCCCCCCCCCCCCCCCCAAAAAAAAAATTTAAACAAATTAGCAAGAATTAACTAAAACTTATCAAGACATTGCCGATTATGACACCAATCAAGACGTACGTATATACTTTTTTTTGCGGGATAGGGAGCGCAGGTTGGCTTGGGAATATCTGGTTCTCGTTTTTATATTTCGTTTTACAATCCGATTCACTTGTATAATTTAGCATACTGCACACCTGATTTAGTGACCACGACCGTCTAGTTTTAAAGGTCGGGTATTTTCCTAATAAACGAAGAAGAAAAAAAAAAGACTCTATGGCAAATATACCAACGTCTCTTCTTTCTCTTCTTTTTAAATACCCGGCATCTAAGAAAATATAAATTAATTGACCAATCACGTATTTGATCAAACTTTTTTTATATACAACATAAAAAGAGAATGAAAAAAGTAAGGGGAAAAAAACGACTAAAACTCTATTTTTGTTTTTGTTAGTCATGTCGTCTGTCTTCCTTGATTTTAAATTTCACTTTCGCGGCCAACGTATGACGAGAGAAAGTGCTGCACCACTCTTATAAAATCACTCGCTGTTTCACTCAACCATTTTGCAGTAACCACAATATGTCACCGACAACGTGATAAGATTAGCATTTTTCTGTTTCACAAGATAAACAAAAGCGTTCGTTTTTCAAATGAAAGCCATAAAAAAACAATTACAATAGGTAAACGTTACTTTGTTATGACGTATTAAAAAGCAATTCACAACATTCCTCCTAATATCTGATGTTTGAAAACGTTTTAATTTTTGTTACTCCTGTTTCTCATTGGTTTGTAGACTAAACAGAGCGCACATCATGTTTAGAAACATGCTAATCTATCCAACATTCTAAATTTTTCTTTTTCTTTTTTCGATTGCGGGGATTGATTACCGACAAGTTATCGTTAAAAATCAACCTTAAACTTGTAATATATAAGAAGTAGTTACGTACATTACTGTAATCAATCAAGTAATTTACTATAAGATCTAGAATAAATCCTTAATATATGATTGCTTTCAAGTTCTGTTCTAAATGTTTAACTGTTTATATTGGAATTCAATCATGTTCAAAAGAAGACACTATTTACACCACAAGAAATATAATGTTCAGAAACATGTGTAGATGCATACCTAAATATAATATGTAAATATGATATTTACCTTCTTTGTCTGTGTCGACCGAATTGAATCAGTCTCGTCACAATAGTTAATCATTCACAAACTACAATTTCACACACATAAATATTCGTGTATATATATATATATATATATATATATATATATATATATATATATATATATATATATGTACTTAAACGTATTCATATATATGGTCATGTACGGACGCTTATATAGATATATAATATGAGAGAATACGATATATAAATTTTATACATCAGAACAATGTTGGGCAAATTAATGACATTACATGTAACCCTTTTAGACCTCAGTCTGATGAAGTCCTTCATAGAGGACGAAACGCATTGACATTAATTTGCCTAATAATATATATATATATATATATATATATATATATATATATACTTACACATACATTTATTTTATATAAGTATTCTAAAATATATACTCATGTTTACACATATGTATTCATATATATATATATATATATATATACTTATTCATATTTATTTCTAAATAAGTATTCATAGATGTATACACATACGTATACAACATTATATATATATAACGCTTCGAGGCTATTAAAGAACGTCAATATAGATATAAGCGTCCTTTTGATATATATTCGTGTGAATTCTTGTATCTGATGTAACTTCTTTTGTTCCAAAGACGGCTTGCAGGACACCGAAATTGTTAACATTTGTGTATCATGTTGTTTATTTTTGTGTGTGTGTCTACGGTATTAGGTGTGTCCTGCTGAGAGCCATGCAGTGGATTATCAATATATTCTGCTCAGTCGTAGACGTGACTTCAGCAAAAGATACAAACATGTTATAGGATCCGAAAAGAGGTAATTAAAAGAAGTTACCGGGTTTGTGAGCCGATAATCCGTTAACTAAAACTATTTTACAAGAAATATATTTCAATTAAGTTTTATAAGCATGGGCTATTAAAATTGATCAGCACTTATTTTAACTATCTTCCAATCACAATTAAGTACTATCCTTCGAAAATTACTATTAAGATGAATGAAACTATTAGTCTGCAATATATATTAAGAAATTGATTTTATATATTCAATAATTCTTTCAAAATTATTTACTTTTGTCATTGTGGAAAGAAACAAGGAATAAATACATGTTGTCACGTGGTAGGTTTTAGAATTATTGCAAATTACTTATATCTTTATACTGCATAACGAAGTTGAAATACATATTTTTGTTTTCTTTGTAAATGTTTTTTGTATGACAGTCTATAGCAACAACAATTATGGCAACAATATTAACTGCTCAGTGGTTAGTTTTAGTCCAGAACATAACATTCGCAAGACGAACGATTGACGGTCTCAATATTACAGCCGCGGGATTGTCGGCTGCCGACAATCAAATAATATCTGAAGCGATTTGTTTTCCTTAAAAACAAGTTATATAAAATCCTGTGTTTTAAAATGTTTGTTATAAGGATTAGGTATCTGCTTAGCTTTCGTTCTGGAAAAATGTATCCTCTGTTAAAAAAAAAGAAAAAGAAAAAGAAAAAAGAATATCCCAGAATAGCCTGCATTTCTCTGTCCGTTCCACCCTCTTTCTCTCTGGCACGTTGAACAGGAATTTGGGATCTTTTAACTGAGACTGGGCACCTTTACTCGGGTCACGTGACTTCAGTAGATCAACCATAATTCCTTATTTATTTATTTTTTAAATTTTATTTAATTAATAATAGTAGCAATATCTCACCAAATCTATTTTTGCATGGAAATGAAAGATAAAATAATACGGGCGTTTACAGTTTAAATACGTTAATTGTGTAAACAAAACGAAACATTCAGAACCGCTGAGAGGATGAGACTTAAATCTGTACGGACCGGTCGTCAATAATTTAAAAACATTTTTTTAATATTTCGCGTAAGAAGTCACTCTTTTTTACGCTATTACAGATTTAGTCGACATTTACTCACGATTTAGCAACTGAATGTAGCTTGCTCCATGGCACAGGGAAATTCGTTTTTCCCATAATCCATCCGATTATAATAAAGCAACAATTAATCGATCTGTTCCGGTCGCTGCTAATGACAGTCACGACAGATTTTGGAAGCTAATGATGAGCATTTTTCCAGCAGTAACAAAACCCTGTATCCCAATAAATAAAATTTGATAAAGAAAATTATAAACAATTTAGTAACTAACGTCTATAATTAGTAAAAATACTAATGTTAAATTTGTACATTTTCTAATTCAAAATCGTAAACAATTTAACTAAAATAATTTAGCAGAAGGTAACAATAATTAAGAAAAAATAAATTCTTAATTTTAAATACGTTTGTTTAAATAAGAACATTTTGTGTGTGTGCTTGACTATTTGGTTCCATAAAAATAGAGAATTAATAAATATTAACTGAAAAATTTAGTATTGATTAACAAATTTCATTTTTCTGTTAGCGTCGATTAAGATGACAGCGAGATTCGAGAGTGTAACTGAATGACAATATGGGAACCAGTTTTGTGTTCAGAGACTTTTCTTCTTTGTTTTTTCAGAAGACGACCAATTCAGTTTGTCGTAATTGTTGTCAAAAGCACGAAGGTAGAAGTCACGAGAGATGAACAGTCACTGTTTTACGAATGTCTCTTATTATGGAAGTTTCATTTGGTGTTGGGTGTGTAAGCTGATGCTAAAATATCAACATCTTCTTCTTTGAAAATGAGCTTTTTCCATTGAATGTAAGTAAATATGTTGACAGAAATGAATTAATAGCAATTCGACTTATCACGACTCACCTTGTATACATATACATTTTTATATATGTACAAACATGTATACATTCAGGAGCACATGTCTACAAATATATATATATATATATATATATATATATATATATATATATATATATATATATATAATGACATCTAGATACATGCACATACACAAAAACACAGACACATATATATATATATTTTTTGAAAATATTTAGTGGAAGTCACCATGTGATGAGCTGAATGCCGCGAGAAAAAGTTTTTTTTCTTATTTAAATTTAAATTTTTTTTTAAAGAATTTTCTAAATTTTTAAAAAAGATCTTGCCAGGGAAGAACATATTGATTTGTCAACATTTTAAAGTTATTTTCAATATTCTTTTCTTTACGTTTTTTTTTTAACTTTATATTCTCTGAAGGAATTAGCAACGTTATTTTATTTATTTATTTATTTTATTTATTTATTTATTTTTTTGAAGAGGAAAAATTATTTGGCTGAAAGTAATTAATAATGTCTGTAATGAAAATTTATACTTCGGTTCCTTTTTGCTTCAGGCAGTCTGTATATGGAGTTTGACATAAAATGGCATGACATTAGGTAACTGGTGAGCCTTCACTAATGAACATATAGACATATAAATATATAAGTGTATACGACAAAACACATATGCACACATACATATACACACACATACATATGTACTCACATGCATATGCATACAATAATATATATTTGTGCACAAATATATATATATATATATATATCTGTGCGATGTGTAGACCATAAAATGATTACTGAAAATAGTTTGTCTGAAAGACACACATATACGTACTCACATTTCGAATTATGTGTGTATTCATATAAGTTTGTAACATTTTATGCAATTTTGTTCTAGACATGAATCGTGTAGGTGCCTATTCATTATATATATATATATATATATATATATATATATATATATGATAACATGAGAAGACAGTGCAAATTGGTACTTTTAATTCCTTCCTTCCTTCCTTCCTTCCTTCCTTCCTTCCTTCCTTGGTGAGCAAGTAAATTACAGTTTAACTTTATCTCCCGTGTATTTCTTCCATTTTTAAAAGATTTAAAACAAAAAAAATTCTTCCTTTTTTGTCTCTGTTCCGTTTCGTTCCGTTTAATTTTTTTTTAGTTCTTTATTTCATCATGCTTCACTTGATTTCGTTTCGTTTTCTTCTCGGAATATATGGAACGGTCTTTGTCGGTTGTTTATTTACTTATTTATCCATTATTAATATATTTCTTCTGTAGAAATAATTTTGAGTTTTGGAAAAATGGCCTGTATAATTTGTCCAGAGAGAGAGAGAGAGAGAGAGAGAGAGAGAGAGAGAGAGAGAGAGAGAAATAAAAATGAACGTGCGTATTGATTTTCCCTCTCTACATCCATCTTTCCCGATATATTTCGTAAAATATTATTCATAGACTTTTTTCAAAGTCTTATTTTCCTAGATGTCCTTCCTTTTTGGCTGATGTTACTATATATAAATATATATATTGAAATCACTTATTGTTGCATATATACCTTTTATATGCATACATATATTGAAACAACATACATACATATATATACGGAAATGATGTAAATATATATTTATATGGATATTAAAACGATATGATATATATATATATGTACATACATTGAACTGATATATATATATGTACATTTAAATAGATGTATTGTATGTATATATATATGAAATTCCTTTCGTAATTTACTCTTTGGTTTATAAAGTTTTGTCTCACATATGTGATGTACAGAGGTGGGTATAAAGTGTCGTATATTCATTGGATAGTATTATTTTGAAATCTGTCTTTTGTTTCGTTTCAGTGCTTTTTAAAAAAAAAACCTTCTGCATGTTTTATACGAAACCTTTCTATCCAACAAACACAAAATGGGTAAGTAGTAAAAATGGGATTCCACTTTTTATGAGTTGCTGTTCTTTCATGTTGTTAAATAAGGACGTGTACGTGTCACAATAAATGTACACACGTCCGGGACTTTGATTCACTCGGCAAATCGCTTTCTTGTTTCGTGTTTACTGTTAATATTATTATGATTGATGCAGTTTATATATATATATATATATATATATATATATATATATATATATATATATATATATATGTGCGTGTGTATGTATTACTTCAGACATTATTTTTAGTGGATATCCGTGTTTGAGTAGACGCTGTGTTTTATTTTAAACAGTATTTATTTTGTCTACCGGCCTGCACACCCAAGAAAGGTTTTCTCGTGTGTGTAGACCAGTAGACGAAATAAATAATTTAAAATAAAACGAAACGTCTACTCAAACACGGGTACCCACTAAAAATAGCGTTTGAAGTAATAAAAGTATGTCAGATTAATATATATATATATATATATATATATATATATATATATATATATATATATAGGTGTTCGGCTGGTTTGTTTGCGTTATTAATGCATATGTAAGAGCTGGTGTTATTTCCATGTATTTTTTTCAAAAATATTGATTCCTTTTTTTTCATTTTGCAGTGAACCCTTCTTCAGGAGGTCCAATGTCAAGACGAGACATCTGCAGCTACACGATCTTATAAAGCCGGTGTCTGGGTTAAACTTGCGTATGAGAGTTCCCCTCGGCATAGGACTCGAATGCTATTAATTGTGGAGCTGTGTACGTGAACTGAAAGAAGAGAAAAAAAAGAAATATTATTTTTATTTATACCAATAAGCAAGGCGGAAAAACAAAAACAAAAAAAAAACAGCAACACCTTAAAAGAAACATGTTATGGAAAACGAGCAGTAGTTTCGGCTTACACGAAACAATTCTGAGAGAATTAGAAGTGGTGATTCTATAGGGGTCCAGAAGTGGCAAAGAACTCCCAAGAATTTTGGCTGGCCCCTCGGGTGCCCCCACAAAATTTTATAAGCTTTAAAAATGTATGAAACTTATCCGTGTCTGATTTTAATAAGATTTGATCTTCAGCACTTTTCCCTCTGCGTTTTTTTTTTCATTGAGCTTTTTAAGGACACACACAGAGACCAGTTTGAAAGAAAAACAAAATAAAACAACCAGATAGATAGAACATACATGCTTTGAGGAGCATGGAACCACCTCTTAATTACTGTTGCACCCAGGTTTACCCTGACTCGGGGTGGTAGCACCTGTTAGGGTTTCAGTTAAGGGTAAATAGTTAACCCCTAAACTGGAGTTAAAATATTATAAATGTATAAAAATAGATTTTGATAGTGAAAATTTCAGCAATACATTATATATATATATATAGAGCTCTATATTATATATCGAGCACTGTTTTAAATTAATGTTTTGGACGTTGTAAAGTTTTTCCTCGTTCCTTATTCACTCGGATATATATATATATATATAAATTAAATAGGATTAATTCAAAGATGTTGAATGAACATTTTGATATGAAATCCCCACAGGGGATCACCTCAGCATCACCTCAGCAACAAAAAAATCCTTTCTGAAACTGGAGAAAAAATCAGACTATTTTTCCTTTTGAAATAGATTTGCAAAAAAATAAAAGAAAGAAAAAAAAAGCAAAAGAAAAAGAAAAAGATAAAATAAAATAAAATAAAATAAACAAGAAAAGAAAAATCGGCATCGGCTGGGTTCGCAAAAAAGGAAAGAGAATTGTAACGTAAAAGGAACAGACGGCGTGTTGAATTGATATTAGGTTAAGCAAAACGGAAAAAAGGTGGGAGGTAAGAGAGATAAAGGAAGGGAGGGAAAAAAGAAAAAAAAGAAAAAAAACTTTTTTTTAATATATTACAGACGCTAGACATATTCAAAAACCTAACTTCCCAAAAACGTTGAAGTATTAGAAAAATGCCTTTTACTTAAAAAGGTATAATTATTTTAAAGGGAATAAAAAGATATAGGATTTAAAATAAATTTTAAAAAAAAATTAGGTCATTTGATTTAAACTAAATAAAGATACCGCTAGGTATAAAAAAAAATAATTCATTTACAATTACACATACATATATGTGTACACAAATACACACACACAATTCTTCAATTATGAATACATATATACATACATACATACATACACACACACACACACATACATTCAATTACATACACACACTTATATACATACATGGGCATACACACACATATATGTACACACATATACAAAAATCCACACACACAATATATATTTACACACACATAGGTATACATATACACACATACACACACACATATATACATTATACATATGCACACATACACACATACATATAAAAATATATAAAAATTTAATGAATATTATGAAAGGAAATATAAGTAAAGCATTTAAATAGCTAAAAAAATGGTTTTACACACATTGTGTAATTGTAAATGAAATTTTTTTTTTTTTATACCTAGCGGTATCTTTATTTAGTTTAAATTAAATGACCTAATTTAAAAAAAAATTATTTTAAATCCTATATCTTTTTATTCCCTTTAAAATAATTATACCTTTTTAAGGCCTTTTTCTAATACTTCAACGTTTTTGGGAAGTTAGGTTTTTGAATATATCTAGCGTCTGTAATATATAAAAAAAGTTTTTCTCTTTCTTTTCTTTTTTCCCTCCCTTCCTTTATCTCTCTTACCTCCCACCTTTTTTCCGTTTTGCTTAACCTAATATCAATTCAACACGCCGTCTATTCCTTTTACGTTACAATTCTCTTTCCTTTTTTGCGAACCCAGCCGATGCCGATTTTTCTTTTCTTGTCTATTTTATTTTATTTTATCTTTTTCTTTTTCTTTTTCTTTCTTTTTAATTTTTTTGCAAATCTATTTCAAAAGGAAAACTAGTCTGATTTTTTTCTCCAGTTTCAGAAAGGATTTTTTTGTTGCTGAGGTGATGTGTTATCCCCTGTTATCGGCTAGAATGCTGGTTCGTTAAAGACACTGAAGCAAGAAATGTGCCATTGAGAGAGAGAGAGAGAGAGAGAGAGAGAGAGAGAGAGAGAGAGAGAGAGTTTTTGTGTCGAGGTACCCCCCGATAAAATATCGAAAATCGATAATCGAAAAAATCGGGTTATAGAAGGAAGGGTCCGATTTTAATCAAATTTGATACACTCATAGACAAAGACCTAGGAAACGATATTCAGAAGTTTCAAGGTTGCAGTTCTTACAATAGTGCAGAAAATCGATAATATACATAAAAGGCAAGAGAGAGAGAGAGAGAGAGAGAGAGAGAGAGAGATGTTTACCTGTGTTTTATAGGTTATGCAAAAGTGTTTGATAAAGTAAGTCACAAAGTTCTGTTTTAACTGCTAGGTTAGCTTGATATCTTAGGGAAAGATAGAATAATCCAGGACCTATAATGGCAGCAAACTCCCTGAATACGTATAGAAAATAAGTTTAAGGATGCTGAAAATATCATAGACCGAACATGTGATCAACGATGAAGTTTTGGAAAGGATGGAAACGAAAGGAAAATAATACTTAACACCAGGAAAAGACGGCTGATGTTCCTGGAACATGTATTGAGGAAGGAGGGCTTGGAGAATCTGATGCCCACAAGTCACAAAGAGGGAAAGAGAGACAGCGTACTATACTTGATGGGCTTGAGCAAATGAATGTTAGAGCGGGGTTTGTGTAGGGTAACAGGAGAAAGCCTGTTAAGAGCCACCAGAAATAAGAAGATGTGGAGGACCACGATCGCCTACGTCCTGAAGGGACACATCACATAGAAAAAGAAATATACAAAAATAGAAAGGAGTGTAAGACAAAAAGGTGTCTTCTCACCGAACTTATTCAACCTATACAATGAAGCGATTCTCGGAGAACTAGCAGTCTTATCTGGATTTATTATCTTAAGATACGCAGATGACACAGTGTTGGTAACAGACACAGAGAGGAAACAACAAGAACTCCTACATAAGGCAGTGAAGGAAAGCGAGAAGAAAGGACTAAACATCAATTGTAAGAAGGCAGAATGCATGGTTGTTAGCAAAAGGAAGAGGCCAAGGAAAGGAAAGCATGAAGAAAGGACTAAACATCAATTGTAAGAAGACAGAATGCATGATTGTTAGCAAAAGGAAGAGGCCAAGGAAAGGAAAGCATGAAGAAAGGACTAAACATCAATTGTAAGAAAACAGAATGTATGGTTGTTATCAAAAGGAAGAGGCCAAGGAAAGGAAAGTATGAAGAAAGGACTAAACATCAATTGTAAGAAAACAGAATGTATGGTTGTTATCAAAAGGAAGAGGCCAAGTAAAGGAAAGCCAGAACAAAGGACTGAACATCAATTGTAAGAAAATTGAATGCACGGTTGTTAGAAAAAGGAAGAATCCAAGTAAAGGAAAGCGTGAAGAAAGGACTAAACATCAATTAGTATGGCAAAGAAAGCATTTCAGAAGATGAGTAAAGTATTAAGAAACAGGACAATTCCACTAGAAACAAAGAGGAGAGTACTGGATTGCTATGTGATGTCGGTTCTTCAATATGGCAGTGAATGTTGGACAATATCATTAAAGATGAAGAAAAAAACTTGTAGTAACTGAAATGTGGTTCGACAAAAAGATGCTGCGAATATCATGGATCGTGCATGCGAGGAATGATGAGGTTTTGGAAAGGATGGAAACGAAAAGAAAATTAATGCTGAGCATCAGGAAGTGACAACTGAATTCCCTGGGACATGCAGTGAGGAAAGAGAACTTGGAGAACCTGATACTGAGAAGTACAAGTTCTTCCAGGATTCATTATTGGCGGCTACATAATATTTGAAGATGCCAGTGCTGATGACAGACACAGAAATAAAACTAGAAAAAAAAAGCTCTCACATAAGGCAGTGAAGGAAAGCGAGAAGAAAGGACTAAACATCTTTTTTTTTTTTTTTTAATCATCTCACCCCAAGCAAGGCATTCCACTGCCACTATTGCGCATGGGGCTACATAGGGGAAGGTAAAGAGAAGGAGTGGTTAGACATAGGGAATGTCAGGAGGAAGGTGACAGATGAGTAAGGATAGCGAGGATGAGGGTTGGGCAGATGGGAAGAGTGTTTGATAGAATGGGAGCAGGTTAGTGTGTTAGGAGGTGTCTATTGACCTTACATTTAAACTCCTGGAGATTGTAGCCGTCGGGGAAGCAATCGTTTGGAAGAGAATTCCACAGTCGGGAAGTGCGAGGAAAGAAACTGTTGGAGTAGAAGTTACGGCTGTATTTTATCGGTTTCACTGTAAAAGGGTGGGATCTAGTTGCTAATCTAGTATCTCGTTCAAATACGTATTTAGGGGGCACTAGTGATCTAAGTTCATCGGAGCAGAAGCCGTGAAAGTATTTATAGAAGAGACACAGGGAAGCCACGTCGCGCCGGTGGGAGAGAGACTGCAGGCGGTCTGCCAAGTCAGTATCTATCACATTACAGACCCTCCTCTGAACCTTATCGAGAAGCCCGAGGAGAACAGCAGGGGCACCCGACCAGATATGGCAGCAGTATTCAATGCACGGGCGGATGGTAGATTTATAAATGTGCAGGATAGAAACTTCCAGGCCCTACACAGAGAACCGACTTTCATAGCAGCGGATTTAGCAATGGATTCGATGTAGTCATTCCATTTGAGGTCCGCTGAAAGTGTGAGACCAAGGAGGCGCAGTGTTTTACTCTCTGGGAGGCAAGCCTGGCCCATGCTAATGGGAGGTAGGTGAGATTGTCGATGATGGTTAATTGAGAGTAGCTTCGTTTTAGAAGCATTAAAATTTACTAACCATTTCTTACCCCAGTCCAATATGGATTGGAGGTCTTTTTCAATCTCGGCTGCGAGGTTAGCTTTGACGCCTACACCAGATTTTTGTAGGAGGCGAGAATAAACTGTGGTGTCATCGGCGTACAAACCTATTTGGACTCTTATGGAATCAGGGAGATCATTAATGTATATCAGGAAGAGTGTAGGCCCTAAGATGGAGCCTTGGGGGACACCTGCGTTTGTATGGTAGTTCTGAGAGGCATGCCCGTTTAATACCACCTTCATTGTGCGGTTAGAGAGGAATGACTGGATTAGTTCAAACAAATGTCCAGTTATACCATAGCTCCGCAGTTTACATAGAAGGCCAGCATGCCAAACTCTGTCGAACGCCTTAGATATATCCAATGCAACGGTTCGGGCTTCGCCATTCCTGTCGAGTGCCTGGTATATGTACTCGGTGATGGTCGTTAGCATATCAGCAGTAGACCTGGTGAAGCGGAAACCATATTGCTTGTCCGAGAGGAGCCTGTGTGCTGTGAGATGCTGAACCACCTCGGCGTTGATAATGGCTTCGAACACTTTGCCAAAGATCGGAAGAAGGCTGATAGGGCGGTAATTTGCATGGGCAGAGGGTTCTCCAGTGTTTTTAAATATAGGAACTACAGAGGAAGATTTCCAACAGGCAGGAAAGCAGGAAGCAAATAGGCAGAGGTTGTAGAGCTTAGAAAGGACAGAAGAGAGTTCAGGGGCACATTTCTTTAAGACTATGGTTGGGATTCCGTCACCACCGCTCGCTTTGTGAGGGTCAAGTTTTAAGATTATCTTAGAGACAAGCGAAGGTGTAATGTGGACATCATTCAGTTGTGCCTCGGTTCTAGGTGAGAAGTCGGGTGTCAAAACTCCAGACGAGTCCAGACTCGAATTGTTCGAGAATCTGCGGGCAAAGCATTCAGCCTTATCTGCTGGGGAGGTGAGGACCTCAAATTTGTTGATTAGCGGGGGTATTGTGGACTTGCTCTTGTTAAGTACTCTTTTACAGAGTCGCCAGTAGTCTTTAGAGCCGAATTTAGAGCATGCTATGCGTTGCTTCATTCTGGCAGCAAACAACATCTTAATCTTCGTTAAGTATCCTTTTACACTTATTACGAGCTGAAGTGAAAAGGCGCCTGTTTTGGTCCGACGCGTAGTTACGATAGAGTCGGAAGAAATGATTCCGGTGGGCAATGGCAGCCGAGCAAGCGGGTGAGAACCATGGAGACGAATGAGATTTAAGCTGGAATTTCCTAGCAGGGATGAAGGCATCGATGCCAGCCTTAACCCAGGAGGAGACCTCGGATGCACATTCTTCGATGGGAAGACTAAAGACGTTGTTCCAAGGGATGTCACAGAGGAAGTCTCGGAACGAATCCCAGTCTGCTCTTTGATAGCAGTAGGATATTCTACTTGTCTGGGTTTCATGGGTCGGGCGGGAGTGGAGTGAAATATTGACGGACACTACAGTGTGGTCAGAGTTTCCGAGTGGGCAGAGTTGTCTGGTAGTGCAAGAGTCTGGGATGGAAGTGAAGCAGAGGTCTAGAAGTGAGTCCCTTCCGTTAGGGTTGTTGGAGAAAGGCGTGGGGAAGTCCACTACTTGCGTAAGGGATTGGGTGATTGAAAAGTTCATGGTGTGGACACCAGCAGGGTCAGTGACAACGTTCTTCAGCCACTTGGTGTGGTGGGCGTTAAAGTCACCAAACACGAATACATGGGCAGAGGGATGGGAAGAAATGGCTTTGTCAATATTGTCAGAAATGATGTCAAGTAACGAAGAGTCAGGGGAGGAAGGAGAGCGGTAGAGAAAGAAGAGATAGCTAATCGAGATGAGAAGTGAGAGGCGGAAGCACATGAAAGAATGATCTGGGGATTCAAAAGATGACACCCTAGCTAAGGGAAGGTGTTCGCTGACATAGACACCAAGCCCATGCATATGAACATTGGAGTCCTTCCTGAAGAGAAGGTAGCCAGGAACGTAGAACTCAGATGAGGGGATAGAAGGGTTAAGATTAGTTTCACATAGGGCTAATATATCAGGTTAGTTATTATGGAGGAAAGAATCTACGCTGGAGAAGTTGGTGCGGATGCCGCGTATGTTAGTGAAAGACAACAGAAATCATGGTTGTTAGCAAAAGAAAGAGGCAATGTAAAAGAAAGCGAGAAGAAAGGACTAAACATCAATTGTAAGAAGACAGAATGCATGGTTGTTATCAAAAGGAAGAGGCCAAGTAAAGGAAAGTATGAAGAAAGGACTAAACATCAAGTGTAAGAAGACAGAATGCATGGTTGTTATCAAAAGGAAGAGGCCAAGTAAAGGAAAGTATGAAGAAAGGACTAAACATCAAGTGTAAGAAGACAGAATGCATGGTTGTTATCAAAAGGAAGAGGCCAAGTAAAGGAAAGTATGAAGAAAGGACTAAACATCAAGTGTAAGAAGACAGAATGTATGGTTGTTATCAAAAGGAAGAGGCCAAGTAAAGGAAAGCATGAAGAAAGGACTAAACATCAAGTGTAAGAAGACAGAATGTATGGTTGTTATCAAAAGGAAGAGGCCAAGTAAAGGAAAGTATGAAGAAAGGACTAAACATCAAGTGTAAGAAGACAGAATGTATGGTTGTTATCAAAAGGAAGAGGCCAAGTAAAGGAAAGTATGAAGAAAGGACTAAACATCAAGTGTAAGAAGACAGAATGTATGGTTGTTATCAAAAGGAAGAGGCCAAGTAAAGGAAAGTATGAAGAAAGGACTAAACATCAAGTGTAAGAAGGCAGAATGTATGGTTGTTATCAAAAGGAAGAGGCCAAGTAAAGGAAAGTATGAAGAAAGGACTAAACATCAATTGTAAGAAGACAGAATGTATGGTTGTTATCAAAAGGAAGAGGCCAAGTAAAGGAAAGCATGAAGAAAGGACTAAACATCAATTGTAAGAAGGTAGAATGCATGGTTGTTAGCAACATGAACAGCCCAACATGTAAATTACAAATTAAAGATACCAAAACCAAGCAATAATCTAAATAGCCTGGAATTATTTTAACAGAGGACTGAAAGTGAAATACAGTGAAAGGTGCCTTGCTAAGCAAAATATTAAGAAACAAGCAAATTTCGTTAGAAACAAAAAAGAAAAAAAGAATACTGGACAACTATGTTGAAGTCGGTTTTCCTATATGGCAGTGAATGTTGGGTAATCTCCTCACAAATGAAGAAGAGACTGGAATCAGCAGAAATGTTATTCTACAGAAGGATGCTGAGAATACCATGGATCGGATATATGAGCAACAAAGTTTTAGAAAAAATAGAAACAAAACATACACTTATACGTCTCATTAAGAAGAAACAGTTAACATTTCTAGGGCACATAATGAGGATAGAGGGCTTGGAAATTTTGATACTCGCAGGATAGATTGAAGGCAAGAAGTACAGATGAAAATAACGCATAGCCTACCTAGAGAGTTTGAGTAAATTTATGGTGGAACAAGTTTTAGGAAATATAACGAAAACAAAATTATTAGGAGCTACAAAGGAGAGGAAATTGTGGAGGACAACGTTTTGAAGTGGTATGACACATAGAGGAAGAATGAGTTTCGTTATCTTCGTGTTACGCACGTTAAATTTCGGTCCGGGATCGTGTCTTTAAAACACCAGGTGACAAGTAAGCATTTGTTCTACTCGTGTTGACGAACAGTAAAATTGTTCTTCTGTAACATAAAATTAATCTGCTTGAAATTAACTTATTTATTAACTTATTTATAAATGGAACTTTGTGTGTGTCTGTATGTGTGTGTGTGTGTGTGTGTGTATCTCTGTGTGTGTCTGTATGTGTGTGTGTCCTTTACCTATAGACTCCGAAACGGCTGAACCGATTTTCTTGAAAATTTACACAGTTGTACTATAAGCGTCTTAGCTAGGTTTTGTGTCGATGTACCCCCGATAAATATCGAAAACGAAAAAATCGGCTTATAGAAGGAGTGATCCGATTGTAATCAAATTTGATACATTCATAGACAAAGACATAAGAAACAATATTCAGAAGTTTCAAGGTTGCAGTTCTTACAATAGTAGGCAAAATGTTTGTGTGTGTGTGTCTGTTTATTTGCCTGTATGTCTGTATTTTTTCAGCCCTTTTATTTTAGTTTTTGCTTCGGGTTTGGCTCTAAGTAGGTATAATTGTAGTTCTTAGTCTCAGCCATGATAGCATTTACTCAGAGGACTTATTTAGCCTTCAAAATTCAGCCTTCAAAATTTACGACAAAGAAAAACTTATTTGATATCGATATCAGGAAATCAAAATTTGACTTACATCCATTCATTTTTCTTTTAGTGTACGGTTTCGTTTCAACTCTAAACAACTATTGCTTTTTAGTCTTTCGTGCCAACGTCCAAAGAGTCTGAGCTCCAGGGCCATGGATTAGTTTTAAAGCTTTCATTATACCCGAGCAACGCTGGGCTATACTGTTAGTTTGCATATATTAAAGTAGAAAGACCAGTGAAAACTCCACGGCTTCCCTATTTTAATATTCTGATGAATCTTAATTCTTAAGTTAATAATTGAGTAATCTCATGGCGAGTTCTACGACGATATAATATCCGTAGAAATTTCTCTGTTGTGTCGTTAAATATTTGCACTGAACAACCTTAACAAAATATTGCAATATTGATAATAAAAATGAACGCTGATCGTTATTTTAAGAAGTGAGAAGAAATGAAATTTTTCCATTTTACTTAAACCGATATTAAACATTTGTTTGTTTCTTTTTTATTTCTTTCTTTCTTTTTCTTTCTTTCTTTTTCTTACTGAAACCAAGTAGTGCTTTCCCCTCTTTCCACGCGATCAAAATAGAATAATCCATTATTTATGAAGTATTAGTAACAGACAAAATATTTTTCCCTTTCTTTCTTTCTTTCTTTCTTTTATTTTCTCATTGAACCCAAGTAGTATTGGTGATATAATTTGCTTATCAAAACAGTATAGTCCATTCTTCTTCTTCTTTTATGTGCCATGTCCTTTCAGAACGGATGCGATCACGGCTCTCCACATCTCCCTATCCCTGGTGGCTCTTAGCACGCTTTCTCCTGTTGCCTCATGCAACCCTCGTTCCGTCATCCACCTGATCAGGTCCTTCAAATATGATATCTGCTGCTTTCCTCTGTCTCTTTTCCCTTCTATCTGGCCTGTTAGTATCAGGTTCTCCAAGCCCTCTTTCCTCGTTGCATGTCCCAGGAACCTTAATTGTCTCTTCCTGATGCTCAGTATTAATTTTCTTTTCGTTTCCATCATTTCCAAAACCTCGTCGTTGCTCACATGCTCGGCCCATGATATCCGCAGCATCCTTCTGTACAATCACATTTCAGCTGCTTCAAGATTTTTCTTCATCTTCGAAGATATTGTTCAACATTCACTGCCATATTGAAGAACTGACATTACATAGCAATTCAGTACTCTCCTTTTTGTTTCTAGCGAAATTGTCCTCAGAAATTAGCAGGAGGCGTTAAACATCATCTTTGTTTGCTTGTGTGTGTCTTTTCTCTCTTTCCACGCTATTTACACGGAATAGTTAATTGTTTATAAGGTATTGGCAGGGAGTAACGATCGTGCGAAGTAACGAAGGGTGAGGAAAAGCAATTATAACAGGATAGTGAATTGTAAAAATCTGGGGTTTGATGAAATCAAGTCAAATTAACCAGTCTTACTGGTTTAGTCCTTTGCAAACACGGTGCTTTCTATATTCCGTTAATGCCTCTTCTTCTTCTATGTGCCTTGTCCCTTCAGGACGTAGGCGACCATGAATTTTGACGTTTCCCTATCCCTGGTGGCTCTAAGCACGCCTTCTCCTGTTACACCGTGCAATCCTCGTTCCGTCATCCACCTGATTAGGTCCTTCAAATATCCGTTGCTTTCCCCTGTCTCTTTTCCCCTCTACCTGGCCTGTTAGTATCTGGTTCCCCAGGCCCTTCTTCCTCATTGCGTGTCCCAGGAACTTCAGCTGTCTCTTCCTGATCATCAATATTAATTTTCTTTTCGTTTCCATCATTTCTAAGACTTCATCATTGCTCACATGCTCGATCCATGATATCCGCAACGTCCTTCTGTAGAACCACATTTCAGTTGATTCAAGGTTTTCCTTCATCTTTGATGGTATTGTCCAGAATTCACTGCCGTATTAAAGGACGGACATCACGTAGCAATCCAGTACTCTCTTCCTAGTTTCTATGGCGAAGGAAGCAGTCCGTTAATGCTAATCACCTAGAATCATATTATGCAACAAAGATTAATGATTTACTTAACACTATTTAAACTCACGCAACGTTGATAACCTTTCTAGTTGGGATGTCAGTCAGTTAAGTGCCATACGTGATACACGCTTTTGGGCGATCATGTCTCTTTCGAGACATGACTGAATGGGCAGAAGATTTTCTATCCTGCTCTTTAAACTATAGCTGACTGGAAGAAGAGATGTATTGTATTAATCAGTAGTAATTAGTGGGGAATCAGTTTATTACTTTATAACAATGGAAAACCTATCCCCCCACTTTATGCCCAGTAGAAGACTTAATCATGTTTCCAACTATTATATTCAGTCAGTCAGTTAAGAGCCATACGTGATACACGATTTGGGTGATCGTGTCTCGAAAGAGACATGACCAGTTGGCAGAAGATTATCTCGCAGTAGGTTGCTATTGCTTTATGCGGTAGACTGGTTGCCAGCCAAGGCTATAGAACACAATCTGTCCAATTATTTAACTTATAACTGGAGGGAAGAGACGTATTAATACCTTTCCCAAGGATATTTGTGCTTAAGTGAATGCAAGGAGTTCAACTGGAATTTGAACTCGGCTCCCCGATTTGTCGTTCCGAGTCGATATTCACTGCACCACAAAGAGCGAAAGAAGAAAAAATAAAAACAAGAGTGAATAAAATACGTTTCGAGACTGAGGATGAAAAAGCGAGCTAAAACGGAGTGAAAGTGAATGACGATTGAGCAAGAAAGAGAATGTAGTTTCCGAAAGCAACGAAATGAAGAAAGCAGACGAGAAAGCGAAAAACGCCATAAAAAGAAAGAATCAGAAGAAAATTGAAGAAAGAGAGAGGGGGAGGTAAAGGAGGAGGGGGAGATAAAGGAGGAGGGGGAGAAAGAAAAGGAAGAAAAGTGAATCGCGAAGAGAATGTAAAAAGGAGAGAGAAAAAATGGAAATGGAGAAAGGAAAGAAAGAAAAAGTCAATAGGAAAAGTTAAAAAAAAAAAAAGAGGAAAAGTAAAAAGTTAAAACAACGGAAAAAAGAAGAGAAAAAAACGAGAAATGATATAACGGTGAAGAAGAAGGAGAAGAGAATTTAGTTTAAAAAGGAAATTAAGTAAAGAGAGTAAAGGAAATCAAGAAAAATTGAAAAGAATATATTGAAGGAGAAAGAAAATAAGTAGTAGTAGGAGAACATATAGTTGTGAAGTGAAGGTAAGAGGAAGCAGGAATGAAGAAGAAATGAAAGAGAAGAAGAAAAGAATGAAAAAGTATGAGAGATTAATGAGAAAAGAAAGAAAAAGAAGACCAGAATGATAAAAGTGAAGGTAAAAGAAGAGGAGCAGACTGAGGAGAGAGAACAAGAGAGAGGAAAACAAAAGGAAAATAAGATAATGAGAAACGATAAGAGAAAGGAAGTGGCCAAGAGAAAGAAGGAGGAGAAGCTCAAGAGACAAAAAAGAAAAGGAAGCGAATGAAGAGGAAAATTAAAGAAAGAGATAGAAAAGAACAGAAGCTAACGTAAGAAGTGATACGAGTTTCTGGAAGAAAGGAAGATAAAAAGAGAATGAAGGAAGAAAGGAAGATAAAAAGAGAATGAAGGAAGAAAGGAAGATAAAAAGAGAATGAAGGAAGAAAGGAAGATAAAAAGAGAATGAAGATAAAAAGAGAATGAAGGAAGAAAGGAAGATAAAAAGAGAATGAAGGAAGAAAGGAAGATAAAAAGAGAATGAAGGAAGAAAGGAAGATAAAAAGAGAATGAAGATAAAAAGAGAATGAAGGAAGAAAGGAAAATAAAAAGAGAATGAAGGAAGAAAGGAAGATAAAAAGAGAATGAAGGAAGAAAGGAAGATAAAAAGAGAATGAAGGAAGAAAGGAAGATAAAAAGAGAATGAAGGAAGAAAGGAAGATAAAAAGAGAATGAAGATAAAAAGAGAATGAAGGAAGAAAGGAAGATAAAAAGAGAATGAAGGAAGAAAGGAAGATAAAAAGAGAATGAAGATAAAAAGAGAATGAAGGAAGAAAGGAAGATAAAAAGAGAATGAAGGAAGAAAGGAAGATAAAAAGAGAATGAAGGAAGAAAGGAAGATAAAAAGAGAATGAAGATAAAAAGAGAATGAAGGAAGAAAGGAAGATAAAAAAAGAATGAAGGAAGAAAGGAAGATAAAAAGAGAATGAAGGAAGAAAGGAAGATAAAAAGAGAATGAAGGAAGAAAGGAAGATAAAAAGAGAATGAAGATAAAAAGAGAATGAAGGAAGAAAGGAAGATAAAAAGAGAATGAAGGAAGAAAGGAAGATAAAAAGAGAATGAAGATAAAAAGAGAAAGAAGGAAGAAAGGAAGATAAAAGGAGAATGAAGGAAGAAAGGAAGATAAAAAGAGAATGAAGATAAAAAGAGAATGAAGGAACAAAGGAAGATAAAAAGAGAATGAAGGAAGAAAGGAAGATAAAAAGAGAATGAAGGAAGAAAGGAAGATAAAAAGAGAATGAAGATAAAAAGAGAATGAAGGAAGAAAGGAAGATAAAAAGAGAATGAGGAAGAAAGGAAGATAAAAAGAGAATGAAGATAAAAGGAGAATGAAGGAAGAAAGGAAGATAAAAAGAGAATGAAGGAAGAAAGGAAGATAAAAAGAGAATGAAGGAAGAAAGGAAGATAAAAAGAGAATGAAGATAAAAAGAGAATGAAGGAAGAAAGGAAGATAAAAAGAGAATGAAGGAAGAAAGGAAGATAAAAAGAGAATGAAGATAAAAAGAGAATGAAGGAAGAAAGGAAGATAAAAAAAGAATGAAGGAAGAAAGGAAGATAAAAAGAGAATGAAGGAAGAAAGGAAGATAAAAAGAGAATGAAGGAAGAAAGGAAGATAAAGAGAGAATGAAGATAAAAAGAGAATGAAGGAAGAAAGGAAGATAAAAAGAGAATGAAGGAAGAAAGGAAGATAAAAAGAGAATGAAGATAAAAAGAGAATGAAGGAAGAAAGGAAGATAAAAAGAGAATGAAGGAAGAAAGGAAGATAAAAAGAGAATGAAGATAAAAAGAGAATGAAGGAAGAAAGGAAGATAAAAAGAGAATGAAGATAAAAAGAGAATGATATACGAGGAGAGAAAAAAGAAGTGAAAGACAAAGATAAAGAAGAAAAGTAAAAATGAAAAAATAAAAAAAGTAAAAAGGAAGTGAAAAGGAAAGAAGTAAAGAAATAAAAGGTAGATAAATAAATACGAGGAGGAGAATCGCTGGAAGTAAATCAAAGGATGAAAAGGTGAAATGTGGATTTTGTGGGAGAGGGTTACTGCTTGCCCTCGGAGTCGACTGCTACCGAAAAACAAGTCGTATTCAACTGCGCCAATCGATCGAGTCACTCATAATCTTTTTCATGGACCCAGAAACTCGTATCACCGCCCATCAAAGCATCTAACCCACCCGTTGCACACCAGGAGTGCGCTATCTTTTGGCCAGACTTGGAAATAGAATCGATACCAACATTTCCTCACTTGACAAGAGAGTGCATCTCTACTCCAACCGAACACGTACTGAAATTCAGACGCTGTACTTTTAATTCTTTGTACGAAGGGGTGCTGAAAAGTTATTGGCCTGGCACTCATTCCAAAATCATTATTCTTTATTCTGATGTTGAGTTCTTGATCTTGAGTAGGGGGTCAGGATGAGAAACTTTTCAACACTACTTGGGTAATTTTACGAAGACTCATTTCATTTGACATAATCCCAAATGTTTTAGATAAATACAAGGACGATGTTGTTGCGCCAATCCCACGGTCATTGCTTGGAATAAATACGTCTTTACGTTTCGACAATCATTTTAGATCTAACTCTAAACGAAATCTGAGAATATCATAAATTTTATTGTGCTTGATCTTGGAAGTATCATAACACAATGGGAAATGTGACACAGAAATCTGAAAGCCAGTTAAAACAGCGAAAGATGCCTTCCAAGATTTAACAAAGAAACAGGAAATCTCATTTTTTAAAAATATATGATACATTTTCATTTGTTCTATTTAATATTGAATCTTTCATAAATTTTAATTCTTCCAATTTGAAAATGAATCTTTTATACATTTTTCTGTCTGATTTAAAACTGAATCTTTTGATACTTTTTCATTTGTCCGATTGAAACCGAATTTTTGATACATTTTCATTTGTCCTATTTGAAACTGAATCTTTGATACTTTTTGGTTTGTTCTATTTGAAACTTAATCTTTGATTTATTTTCATTTGTCCGATTTGATATTGAATTTTTTATACTTATTCATTTGTCCTATTTGATATTGAATCATTGATACATTTTCATTTGTCTTATTTGATATTGAATCATTGATACATTTTCATTTGTCTTATCTGATATTGAATCATTGATACATTTTCATTTGTTTTATTTGATATTGAATCATTGATACATTTTCATTTGTCTTATTTGATATTGAATCATTGATACATTTTCATTTGTCTTATTTGATATTGAATCATTGATACATTTTCATTTTTTTTATCTGATATTGAATCATTGATACATTTTCATTTGTCTTATTTGATATTAAATCCTCCATCTCCATGACGGATTACATTGAATAAATTCTAGGTCTACTGTTAAGAAGTTTGGTTTACTGCATCGTATCAGACATTATAGTCAGAATCTATCTTGTACATTTATAGAGTTACCAATTTTATGTGCATTGAATATTGTCAACACATCTGGTCTGATACTCCTGTTATATGTCTCGAGATTCTTGACAAAAGAAAGTGAAGAATCTGCAATGTTATCGGTTCTGACTTGACATCTCGGCTTCAGTTTTTTTCCAACCGCCGTAAAGTGGCTTCCTTGTGTTTTTCTACAAATATTTTTATGAAAAATTATTTAATGAGCTTTCCTCTATTGCTGTCTCGTTCTCAGGAATTTAAGCGTAATACTAGATTGGCAACTAGTTACTGGCATCACGTTACTGTTGAAATAGATTTAAACGTATGTTCTATTCTAATAGTTTCTTCTTTCACACATTCTCGACTGGAGAACTTTCTTATGGTTTCTGATTTTCCTATCAATTGTGACTCTTTAAAAATTAAAATTCGGCATCTATGGTCGTCATTTATTCTGTATTTTTGACACCCCCCCAACAAAATAGATGAAGAATCAAATTCTTTCGATAATGGCGAAAATATAAAGAATGATGAAGAAAACTGGGACTCAATAAAGAAAGCTATTGATGAAGTCAAAATTCAAGGAGAAAAAAAATCTATGTTCAGTGGTAGAGGTTGTTCAATTGCACATAATTTGAAGAAATGTCTTACTTAAAAAAATAGAAGCGATATGAGAAAAGAAAAAAATAAAACTTATTGACCATTCAGTCAGTTAAGTGCCATACGTGATACACGCTTGAGCGATCATGTCTCGAAAGAGAGAGAGACATGACTGACTTGGCAGAAGATTATCCGCAGTAGGTTGCCATTGCTTTCTGCGGGAGACTGGTTGCCGACCAAGGCTATAGAACCCAATCTGTCCTGTTATTTAACCCATCACTGGAAGGAATAGGCGGATTAATACCTTTCCCAAGGGTATTTGCGCGTAAGTGAATGCAATGAATTCAGCTGGAATTCGAACTCGGCTCCCCGATTTCTCGTTCCGAGCCGATACCCAATGCACCACAACGAACATATTGAGCATTAAACATTGCAAATTAATATTAACTTTCGTGAAACACTCACTCTTTCATATATTGCGATAAATTCTTGTCTTTGTTAAGTTATATATACTTTATATATGTCATATTACACCCGAACCCGTCCTCATATCGGAAATATTTTGAAATTCGGATATGAGGACTTTTAATGTATTATCATTATCAACACGGGTGGTATCCTCTTTGGATAGCTGGGAAATCTCGGGTAGGTATTCTAGGTTAATTCGGATAACTGAAAAGAATAAATAAATGAAGTCGCTAATGAATCACAAAAGAAATCAAGGGTAGATTCTCTTCGAAATTATTTGGATTGTCAAGAAATCGAGGAAGAATCAAATTCTTTTAATAATGGGCGAAAATATGAAGAATGATGAAGAAAACTGGGACTCAGTTAAGAAAGCTATTGATAACGTCATAAAATTCATCGAGAAAAAAATCTTTGTTCAGTGGTAGAAAATGTTCAATTGCAGATAATTTGAAGAAATGTCTCACTTAAAAAAAACAAAAAAAAACAAAAAAAAAAAACACTAGAACAGCGAAAAAAATGAAATAAGAAAAGAATTTAAAATAATTAAAAATAATACTTATTCAGCAATGCAATTTAATTTACTTACATATTATAATATGTTCTTGTGTTTTTGTCAAGCTAAAGTTATATAATCACATGCCATATTATATCTTAACTCCTCCTCATATCCCAATTTTTGTAAAGGTCGGATATCACTACTTCCACGCTATTTTGTTTTTTCTGCACATAATTTAAAGAAATGTCTTACTTAAAAAAATAAAAAATCGAAAAAGAAGCGATATGAGAAAAAAAAAAGAACTACGATTGAAGGTAAAACTTATTGAGCATTAAACAGTGCAAATTAATATTTACTTTCGTGAAACACTCAATTTTTCATATATTGCGATAAATTCTTGTCTTTGTTAAGTTATATATACTTTACATATGTCATATTACACCCGAACCCGTCCTCATATCGGAAATATTTTGAAATTTGGATATGAGGACTTTTAATGTATTATCATTATCAACACGGGTGGTATCCTCTTCTTGGGAGAGCTGGGAGTTCTCGGGTAGTTAGGTATTCTAGGTCACTGTGGAATGTGGGTGTGGGGTAATGGTAGCATAAGTTACTTTTTTGATGTTTGCAGGTAACTTAATGTAATCAGTAAGTCGAGTTCGTTGTGATGTGCGTTGTGGTGCAGTAGATATCAGGTCGGAACGAGAAATCGGCGAACCGAGTTCGAATTTCAGTTGAATTAGTTGCATTCAATTGCGCGAAAATACCATTGGGAAAGGTATTAATCCGCCGCTTCTCCCTCCAGCTATGGGTTAAATAGCTAGACAGATGAAGTTCTATAGCCTTGTCTACCGCAAAAAGTACTGGGAACCTACTGCGGGAAATTATTTTGCCCAGTGTGTATTCTGTATGGCACTGAACTGATTGAAGTCGAGTTCGGATTCCGGTTTAGCCTGCTACCTTTTTAACACCCTGCAAGGAGCAAGCCAAAGACCGGCAGCTTTGATGGTACAGTGCAGTGACCTTGCAAAAAGATGAAAAGGAAAAGGTTTCCTTACTCTTCTAAAAGCCTCGAGAAAGCATAGCAAGGTGCCAGTAGGCAAATAAAAAGAAAGGTGATTCTTTCGGAAGAGACGGTGTAAACCAATGTGTACGATCATAGTCCCAGAACTTGTGAATATCCATTTCTAAAGTTTCAAATAATGGTGGTTTCAACTTAAAAATACTTCGAAAATGGCGGCAGGAGTCTAGAAAAGGAGGTCGAAGCGCATACGCAGCATAAAATTAAAGAAATCTTATTGCCCGTCAATGGCGAAGAGAATAATTTTTGATTTTATGAAAGCAAGTTTGTTAATGACAGATGGCCAGCTTGTAGAAAACTTGTTCAATTAGATTTTTTTTTTAATCATTTCACCCCGAGCAAGGCAGAAACGCCACTGATGTGCAGGGGGCTACATAACTGTAAAAAGATTAATTAGAAAAGAGTGAGGAGTACAAACGAGTTAGAAAGGAGCAATAGAAAGCTGAGAATGCAGGTGCGATGACAGATACATAGGTGGAGAGAAAGGGAAGGATATACGGGGGTGGGGAGAGAGTATACTCCTGCAGCTTCTTCTCTCGCACTTCCCGCCTGTGGAACTCGCTCCCGTATTCTTGCTTTCCCGACGGCTACAATCTCCAGAAATTTAAATGCAATATCAATACTCATCTATTAACCACTGAACTCTAGCTCTCTCCCCACCCCCGTATATCCTTCCCTTTCTCTCTACCTATGTATCTGTCATCGTCGTCTGCATTTGGCTAACCTGACTGTGAATGGGTGGGACCCAGTTGCCAGTCTGGTTGCACGAGTAAACACCTGTTGAGGAGGCACCAGTGACTTAAGTTCGTCCGAGCAGAAGCCATGAAAGTATTTATAGAACAGACAATGGGAGGCCACATTTCGTCGGTGGGGAAGTGGCTGCAGACGAGCCGCCAGATCAGTACCTATCACATTACAGACTCTCCTTTGGAGCCTGTCGAGAACACTGAGGAGAATGGCAGGGGCGATGGTAACAAATTGATTAAAAAGGATGAATCTGTTGTATAATCGGGGAATATTGCTATCCGTTTATAACGAATTGAAAACAGTTGGGGCGTTTAAAAGATTTTTGAGAGACGAAAGAACGTTCTAGACATTTTCTCTTTAAGTGTAATTGCAATAACAGAGCGAATCGGGAATATATTTTCGGCGAAAATATAATAAAGGGCGTGCGATTGACCAAAAACTAATTTTTGAAAATATTGGAGGGGGGGGGCGGGGAGAAACAATATAAAATAAAATAAAAAAATCAGGAGAATACAATTACTTCGTTGAATTGGTAAATTTTCGTTGTAAGTCCCGACGCTTTCCCCGCTTCAAAGTTATCCGAAATAGCATTATCTCTGTGCAAATGTATATGCTGAACTGAAGTCAATTGTTAGTTATTGAAGAAACTTACCATTTTTCATCTAAATGTCCATAAAAAACGAACTATATCTTGTACTTTTTCTCTCCCGTAACACTCATGAAGTCATGTAATTAACTGCAGAATGACGTACTGCATGTGAACGATTTTTGTCAGATTTTTGGTCGTTTTCTCTTCATTTACTAATACTTCCGGCGATGTACTTCCGGTACTGAAAGTAATGCGGCATTGTATTTCTACGTTTATTACTTTCATAACAGGAAGTATATCGCCGGAAGTTTCAGTAAAGGAAGAAAATCGACCAAAATTCAACAGAAAATTGCTGCCTACCTAGAACGTCATTCTGCAGTTAATTACATGACTTGGTGAGAGTTACGAGAGAGAAAAAGTGCGAGATATAGTTCGTTTTTTTATGGACTTTCAAAGCAAAAGAGGTAAGTTTCTTCAATAAATAATTATTGATTTGAGTTCCACATATACATTTGCACAGAAATAATGCTATTTTGGATAAATTTGAAGGGGTGGGGGGGAAAGCCGTCGGCACCTAAAACGAACATTTACCGCTTAATTTTTTTCTAACAAATCTCCAGAGACTCATGAGAAAACATATTTTAGAAGCATTCATTTAGAGTCAACTCTAATTAATAACTGTTGGTCAGCTTATAGTGGACTTCGCCAATTAGATTAAGGTGATTTTCTAAGCGTAACTTCGATGTGTCACAAAGCCGAAAGAATAGATGATCAAGTCAGGAACAAACTCACTGTTCAGCCGTAATTAATCCAACGAGATAAGCTTTCTAACCATTACAACATGTTAAGTTGGCTTTGGCCAATTACACCCTTGTGCAAACGAAACGAAGCTGCTATCTAATAACCACCACAGACAATCGTTCCTCACGCCCATTAACATGGATCAGGCGAAACAATCCTCCTCGCGTTAACTCTCACACCAGACCTTAAGTGGATATAATAACTGTATAGAATCCATATCTAAATCCGCTGCTAAGAAGGTTGGTTCTCTGTGTAGGGCCAGGAAGTTTTTCTTATCCCAAACAATCCTGCACATATAAAAGTCTACCATCCGCCCGTGCATTGAGTATTGCTGCCATATCTGGTCCGGTGCTCCTGCTATCCACTTAGGTGTCCTCGACCGAATCCAACAGAGAATCTGTAATATGATCGATCCCGACTTGGCAGCTAGGATACTGTCGCTTTCTCACCGGTGCAATGTGGCTTCCCTGTGTCTCTTCTACAAATACTTTCAGGGCTTCTGCTCCGATGAATTGGGCTCACCCCTATATATGAATTTACTCGAGCCACAAGATTAGCAACCTTGTCCCACCCTTTTACTGTGAAACCAATAAATTGTAAACGCAAATTCTACTCCAGCAGCTTTTTTTCTCGAAATTCCTGCCTGTAGAATTCTCTTCCGCATACTTGCTTTCCTGACAGCTACAATCTCCAAGAATTTAACTGTAAAGTCAATAGTCATCTCCAATCTCACTAACTTACATCCATTCTCTCATGATTTTCTACATCCACCCCACTCTCATCAGTAAACTCTTCCCTTTCCTACTCTCTTCCTGACACCCCCTGCAACCTCTCACCCATCATAACATTCCTCCTCGTTCACCCCACTCTCATCAGTACTCTGTTCCCTCTCCTACTCTCTTCCTGACACCCCCTGCAACCTCTCACCCATCATAACATTCCTCTTCGATCACCCCACTCTCATCAGTAATCTCTTCCCTCTCCCATTCTCTTCCTGACACCCCCTGCAACCTCTCACCCATCATAACATTCTTCCTCGTTCACCCCACTCTCATCAGTACTTTGTTCCCTCTCCTACTCTCTTCCTGACACCCCCTGCAACCTCTCACCCATCATAACATTCTTCCTCGTTCACCCCACTCTCATCAGTAATCTCTTCCCTCTCCTACTCTCTTCCTGACACCCCCTGCAACCTCTCACCCATCATAAAATTCCTCCTCGTTCACCCTACTCTCATCAGTAATCTCTTCCCGACACCCCTTGCAACCTCTCACTCTTCATAACATTCCTTTACAGTGGTAGTAAAATGCCTTGCTTGGGGCGACACAATTAAAAAAAAAAATTAAAACAACCGCCTTAGTTTCTTTTCTTTCAACATACGGTCAGTTTTAGACCCACTGAAGTGATAGGGAGTAATTAATTTCTATTTTTCCTCAGAGTAGGTCATTTGCAGTGATGTGCAGTAATATGAATCTATTTTCGAGGTGTATGATAAAATTTGTTTGTCGTTGAAACATTTAGCGCCATTTATGATTGCATCATATTTTTATCACGCCCAGACACCATTTCTTGATTTTCGATTAGTTGTTCTACGGCCATTGTCTGCGATGGACGTTAATCGTATTAAAATTGTAACGTTGCACGAGCACACTGGCGAACCTTACGGAAACATCGCAGATATTGTTGATGTCAACCTTTCAAATGTCAGTCGTGTCATCAAGGCAAAGAAATAAACTGGACCCATCAGTTCAAAACGTAAAGGAAAACACGGTTGGAAGAGAAAAAGAACACCAAGTGACGACGTATAGGTGATCAGAGAAAGTGTGAAAGATCCTTGGAAGATATTATTCGTTCCGTTTCAATTAATTTTCACAACGGTGTAGCTTGTAATTACAGAATGATTATACGGGGTCTGATCAAAAAGTATGGCGACTGTTGCTATGGTGACGGAGATAGAGTACGTAGAATAAAACCTCTGGGCAGAGTTCGACCTTTCGTACTCTGTCGCGCATATACGACAACTTTACACGATTCTCGCTCACTTTCGTTGTTTATAGCAATGCTTTGATTGAAAGCGTATAGAGTGAAATCCTTTCAGAACTCTGCAGGGGCTCCATCAGCAAGTGCAGCAGTTTTTGGCCTACTACAACATTTCCCCAGGTGCGACAACCATTATATTTCGCATATCTTCTTTTTTTAATCATATCACTCCGAGCAAGGCGGTAACGCCACTGATGTTCAGAGGGCTAAAAAGAGATAAAGATTAGGAGATTGAGGAGAAGGACGAACCAGTTAGAAAGGAGCAAGAGAAGGATGGGAATACAGGTATGATGACAGTTGCAAAGGTGGAGAGAAAGGAAAAGATATACAGGGTGGTGAGGAAAGAACTTAAGTAGTTAAGAGATGAGTATTGACCTTGCATTTAAATTCCTAGAGGTTGTAGCTGTCAGGAAAGCAAGAATAAAGAAGCAAGTTCCTTGCAAATCTTTTCTTGTTCCAAAAACCAAATCCCACTTGAAAGGAACACGATTTCAAGACCTCGAGGAAATCCAAGAAAATACGAAGAGGTAACTACTCGCTATTCTTCCCCCCCACCCTAAAAAAATAATAAAAAAAAATAAAAAAGAAGAAGGAATTCCAGGAATGCATTTATCAATGGAAACAATTCTGGATAAAGTGTATGACTTCAGAAGGCGTCTACTTTGAATGAGATTAAATGCCGAATTGATATATGTTGTAGATTTATTTTTATACCAGTAGTCGCGATATTTTGTAAATGTGAGACTTAGTCAGAAGTACGAACATCTAGACCAGGGAAAAAATTCTTTAAATCATGGTTCTAACCATTTCGAGCCATTTTTATCATCGACATCCTTAGCTGCATTAAGATTACACAAACAGTTGATTTGATGGATACCAAATGACTAGCATCGAGAGAATCAAGCAAGGTAGTGATATTTTTGTGAACGGTCATGAGAATTGTTGGAAAATGTATCGTATCAAAAGATCTTGAAACGTTAATTGTTGTATGGTTGCTGATTATCGTTCATTGCATTAGAATAACCGATCTTGGATATCACTTTGTTTCTTAGGAGATTGCAGTATCGAATTTTGGCATATTTATCATTAACGTAGATTTCGAGGCCATAATTAATGCTGTTCGAGGCCATAATTTATGCTGAAATAGTTCAGCATCTTACTGCCCACAAACTCTACTCTGACAGGCAGTGTGGCTTCCGCTTTGCCAGGTCCGACATGCTAACAACCGCTACGAGTATACATGCTCCAGGCCCTTGATGAGTCAGGCTCTGGACATCTCCAAGGCTTTTGACAGGGTTTGGCACTCTGGCCTTCTATGCAAGCTACGGGGTTACGGTATTACCGGAAGCTTGCTTGAACTAATGATAGGTACTGACTTGGCGGCTCGACTACAGCCACTTCCCCACCGACGAAATGTGGCCTCCCTTTGTCTGTTCTATAAATACTTTCATGGCTTCTGCTCGGACGAACTTAAGTCACTGGTGCCTCCTCAACAGGTGTTTACTCGTGCAACCAGACTGGCAACTGGGTCCCACCTATTCACAGTTAGGTTAGCCAAATGCAGACGACAATTCTACTCCTGCAGCTTCTTCTCTCGCACTTCCCGCCTGTGTAACTCGCTCCCATATTCTTACTTTCCTGATGGCTACAACCTCCAGGAATTTAAATGCAATGTCAATACTCATCTATTAACCACTTGACTCTAGTTCTTTCCTCACCCCGTATATCTTTTCCTTTCTCTCCACCTTTGCAACTGTCATCACACGTGCATTCTCATCTTTCTCTTGCTCCTTTCTAACTGGTTCGTCTTCCTCTTCACTCTTTTCTAATTAATCTTTTTACACTTATGTAGCCCCCTGCACATCAGTGTCATTACCACCTTGCTCGGGGTGAAAAGATTAAAAAAATATATATATTCTTATAGTATATATTAAAAAAAACTATCATGACAATAAAATAATACATCAATTGGAGTAGATAGACTATACTATCGCCCGGTTCACACTCCACCCACGTCTATTGAACAGGTGAAGAGGCTCATCCCTTGTTTCCTGTTTAGGATGCGGTTTCCGGTTTTCTCTTTTCCAATCTTTTCACTCCTATGTAGCCCCCTGCACATCAGTGGCGTTACCGCCTTGCTCGGGGTGATATGATTAAAAAAAAACATCTACTTAGATATAAATGTTATATATTTGTATATATTTTAAATCTTACAGTATATATTTAAACAGTAATACTTCGTTTATGCATGCTGGTAGAATGATTAAAATTGAGAAGAGAGTTTGATCCTCACTAGGTGCACCATACTTTCGGCCTCGTTCTACATATAAACCGTGCTTAGAAAATTATTTGGGCATCTTGCTGTGGTGTAATGGTTAGCAAAGCTTGTCTCACTAGAATCTTTACAACTGAGTAGTGTTTTCAATCCTTATTGGGTGCTTCATAAATTAGGCTTTGTGTCACAATCTAAGCTGAGCTAAGAAAATCCAACTAACCACGCACAAAGAATCGAAAACAGTTGACTTTAGAAAAGGACATTTAGAAAACAGTATTCTTAGGAATACATAAGTGAGTTAAGATTCAGAAAAAAATAAACACACATGTATATATAAACGTCAGTCAGTTAAGTACCATACGTAATACACGCTTTGGGCGATCATGTCTCGAAAGAGACATGACTGACAGGGCAGAAGATTATCTCGCGGTAGTTTGCCATTGCTTTCTGTGGTAGACTGGTTGCCAGCCAAAGCTATAGAACCCAACCTGTCCCATAACTGGAGGGATGAGACGGATTAATATCTTTCCCAAGGATATTTGCGCGTAAGTGAATGCAAGGAATTCAACTCGAATTCGAACTCGCCTCTCCGATTTCTTGTTCCGAACCGATATCCACTGCACCAATACGCACGTCTTATAAACGTAGCAGACAAATTTTAAATTCATAGTTTTGCGCATGCGTGTCTGGTCCTCTTTTTCAACTTTTATATATAAAAAAAAAATTAATCTCAAGAAAAAAAGATGAAGAAAAACGAAAGCCGACTGCATTCGGAATCATAGAATCAATGTGAACGCCACAGTCATTTCCTCCGTTGCGTAGTATGAAAAGAAAGGGAAAACAAAAATGTCTAACTTACCGTAGAAACAGCTTTTTCTGGTAAGTAATCCGGACAAAGATGCCCAGTCCCGTCTTTATCTCCTGAGGAAGCATCACCAGATTTACGCCCGGGAATATATTCGCCCTGAGTGGGGGGAAAAAAATTACAGATATTATATTTATAGATATATATTAAGGAAAAAATGTCCGTATATATATATATATATATATATATATATACAAACTAATATGCGCAAGTGAGATATTTGTGTGGTCATCTATAACGTTTTTTTCTTCCTTCAAGCGCGCGTTACTAACAGCAAACGCGTTCAGGAAATTTCATTGCCGATAAAAACTGCAAAGAGGAACGATCGTCTTATTTACTTCTTTATGAGAATATACAAGAGGTGCAATCAGCAAGCTTATCTTCATACCCTGCCGGGTGGCAAACGCTGCTGGTGGCGCCAGGGGTGGCGGTCCCTCCATAGCCACCGAAACCGTGACATCACCCTTGGTCGGCGGCTGATAAAGACACGGCATCGCACGTGCTAACACATGTTGTATGTTACAAATATATATATATATATATATATATAATAAAAAGTGTGAGAAGCCGTGAACGTTTTCCTTAAAGTGCATATTTATTGTTTTCGTTATTATACATGTTATGATACATTAAGTGTCCATAATGGTATTTGTGACGTTACACGTGTAACAAACAAACAAACAAACAAACAAACAAACAAACAAACAAACAAAAAACACCCCCCCCCCCAAAAAAAAAAACAGAGAATCGCTGAAATACGAGTATACATTAAAAACAATGTTAAAAAAGAATGATAAACATGTCGAATAATTCCATTTCGTAAAGTTCCGATTATTTAATTTTGAATATTTTAAATGTCAATAGTTGATCACGTGGTGGTGTCAGATCCAAATTTTGCGTCTTATGGTCGTGTGTGGACGATTATTCCTAAATAATGATTCGGAGATATCTTGGTTTCATAACTTCGCTTAAGACATTGTGAATCTTTAGCAAAATAGTAAAGATACTAACAACAACAACAACGGAAGTAAATAATGAATACTAGAAAATACTTAGCTAGGTGTCTATTAGACAAAAATAGATAGAGGATATTTTACAATCCCCGGGCATCTAAAAGTAATCTTAGATTCTGGAAGAAACATATGAAAAGGATTCTAGGGTACTTACTTTTGAACCTCGGCATTTCAATTTACAGACGAATTCTACAATCCCGAGTGCTATGGCCAATGCCAAGCCACAGATTAAGATATAAAAAACACCAGCTACATTACTTAGTGAAAGCGATCGCTTTGCGGAATCCTGTAAAAAGAAAAAGTAAAGAAAACAAGTGAATGAACGGCAATACGTTTATCTGAAACTTTTCTCATTTATATAAAAGGGTTTTTATTGATTGATCACTTTTAATTTTTACTAAATGTTTTTCGTGAATAACGATTCGTATACAAGTATTTTACCGTTGAAAGAGTTAAATGTAACCATCTCTTCTACTGTAAGAGTTTCTTTTCTTGCACTCCCCGCTTGTGGAACTCTCTTCCATTTGGTTGTTCTGATAGCTACACTCTCCTAACGTTTAAATACAACGTTAATTGCCATCTTTTGTCTACTTGATTCCCATCCATCTATTATCTTTTCTTCGACATTCATAGTACCTTTTTTATTCTATCTATCTATCTATCTATCTATCTATCTATCTATCTATCTATCTATCTATCTATCTATCTATCTATCTCAGTCTGTTCATTATCTATCTATCTATCTATCTATCTATCTATCTATCTATCTATCTATCTATCTATCTAAATCTAAACTTATTTATGAATGGAACTTTGTCTGTGTGTGTGTGTGTGTGTGAGTATCCGTTACCTATAGACTCCAAAACGGCTGAACCGATTTTCTTGAAAATTTACACAGTTGTACTATAAGCGTCTGCGAGTGTTCTTAGCTAGGTTTTGTGTCGAGGTACCCCCGATAAATATCGAAAATCGATAATCGAAAAAATCGGGTTGTAGAAGGAGTGGTCCGATTTTAATCAAATTTGATACACTCATAGACAAAGACATAAGAAACGATATTCAGAAGTTTCAAGGTTGCAGTTCTTACAATAGTGAAGAAAATCGATAATATATATATAAAAGGCAAGATGTTTGTGTGTGTGTCTGCTTATCTGCCTGTATATCTTTATTTTTTTTTCAGCCCTTTTATTTTAGTTTTTGCTTCAGGTTTGGCTCTAAGTAGATATAATTGTAGTTCTTAGTCTCAGCCATGATACCATTTACTCAGAGGACTTATTTAGCCTTCAAAATTCAGTTTACAACAAAAAAACATTCGATATCGATACCAGGAAATCAAAATTTGACTTACATCCATTCATTTTTCTTTCAGTCTACGGTTTTGATTTAACTGGAAACAACTATTGCTTTTTAGTCTTTCGTGCCAACGTCCAAAGTGTCTGAGCTCCAGGACCATGGATTAGTTTTAAAGCTTTCATTACACCTGAGAAACGCCGGGTTATACTGCTAGTATATATATATATATATATATATATATAAATATATTAGGTGCGATTGGTAAATTGTCGCAATTATTTTATTATTTCAAATATTCTTTAGGCTGAGTCTGAGCTCCAGGATTATGGATTAGTTTTAAAGCTTTCATTTCACCCTAGCAACGCCGGGCTATACTGCTAGTAAATAAATAAATAGCTTACGGTGCTATTCTCTTCTTTTCTGTCGTACTCCTTAAGGTGATATTAACTCTCCACAACTTCCTATCTTTTGTAGCTCTAAGTAATTCCCTATCTCTTCAAATTCTTGTTCTGCCCTCCATTTACTCAAGGTTTCCCACTGCCACTCTTGATTTTAATGTCCTGTAAGTGTCCAATTCTTTAAACCCTTTTTCTTATTGTTGTGGAATCTTGTTAGAAACCACACAATATAATAATAACACAAAACAGATATGAGAGGAAAAATATAAGTATATTGAACAAAAGATATACAACCTGGACACGGTTAGTAGATTCAGGAATACTTGTTAGTAGGAGTCAAATATATACAATCTTGTAGATAAGAAGTAAGTCCGGCTAATAAGGCTATATTCTGGCTGACCAACTAGCGGCGGTCCAACTGCTGTGACAAGCACTGCGTGACAAGTCCTGCCTTACACACTCACTGTTTTACACACTCTCGTTCTCTGTAGGCACGATCATATGTATACATTAAACGAGTCCACTTATATACGTAAAAAAAGGAGTGACTCCACAACACTTATTATGCATCTCCGACATTTCAGTCGTATCTTTTTGATTTTATGTATAAATATCATTTACTCGTTCTGTTTTCTTTAAAACGTGTTCATCGATCACATACTCCGTCCATGGAATCCTCAGCATTCTTCTGTAGAGTCACACTTTTGTTGCATCTCGTCTCCTCTTCATCTGGGAGAAAATTGTCCAGTATTTACTGCCATTAATATCACACAGCCTTTTAGCCTTCTTTTCTTTGTTTCTCCCGTTTTTTTCCGTTCTCTTAATATTTTAGTTAGCTTTTAGAAAGTATCTTTCATTCTTTCAGTTAATTTTTGTTTTTCTCTTATTTTCCGTCGTTTGTTATAAAATATGAAACATGATACGAATATATTATTACTAGCAGGGACACCCAGCGTTGCCTGTGCATTACATTCAAATACAACCAGTAATATACATATTCAGGATATTAGTAATATTGATATTTAAACTTGATATAATTTAAGTTATTTACATTATTTATACGGTTGTCTTCATCATTGTTGCCATGTTTACGACGTTTTGGCCGTTTTAAGCATCGGCCTTCTTTGGGTGCTAGAGATTTCGAACCGAACCCATATTTTGATCACTGGGATATATATAGTTCTCGTTCCATGTGCGACACCACTTCCGGATGTCATGTACTTATCTCTCTTCAACTGAACCTCTCTAAGTTATTTTTTCAGCACTGCTGTAGCCAGGTATTGAACTCACAACTCTTTGGGTCAAGTCACTGGAACTAACCAACGTCTATATTCTCGAGGACACGCGGCTCAGTGAATATAGGCGTTTGGTTAGTTCCTGTGATTTGAACGAAAGAGTTTAATAAGAACTCTTGTGTCTTAGTAGCTTTACTGTCTTGCTTGGGGTGAATCGGATTAAAAAATGCACGCCTAAAGAAAAGAATTGGGTTGGTAAAAAGTCTAATCGCTTTATTAAGTAGAAACTTTGCTTAAAAACCGAACAAACTTTTTGGCCAATTCTAATTTATTCTCATTTTTTATAACTTTTATAGTTATTATTCCAGTCATTTCTTCTTCTTCTTCTTCTTCTTCTTCTTCTTCTTCTTCTTCTTCTTCTTCTTCTATGTGCTGTGTCCCTTCAGGACGTAGGAGATCATGGCCCTCTTCCTCTTCCTGTTCCTTGTTGTTCTTAATATATGTTTTCTTGTTATTTTTCACAAAACTTGCTTGAGCCCATCAAGTATGTCACGCATTTTTCCCCTCTCTCCATTTTTCTCTATCCACCCTAAGAGTATAAGATTTTCCAAGCCACCTTTCTCGTTTTATTTTTCTCTCTTCAAAAGAAATAATGCCAATTTTGAGCAAAGAAATAGCTTCAAAATGTGGTTCTACAGAAGGATGTTAACGATACCGTGGACCAAACATGTAGAGAGGATGGAAACGAAAAAGAAACTAATACATAACATCAAGAAAAGACAACTAAATGAGGAAGGATGACTTGGAGAATCTAATACTTACAGATCAGATAAAGGGACAGACAGGAGAAATCAATACTTGATGGACTTGAGCAGGGCGGAGTTTGAGAAGGGTACCAGGAGAAAACTTAAGAGCTGTTAGGGATAGGTAGATGTGGGAGGCCATGTTCGTCTACGTACAGAAGGGATACGGCAAATAGAAGAATAAAAAGAAAAAGAATTAAGTCGATCTTGATATACCATGTAGTAAGGCTTATACCGAAAAATTCACCTTATTTATTGAATGACCCTTGTAGAAGTCCTTATACCGAAAGATTCACCTTATTTATTGAATGACCCTCGTAGAAGTCCTTATACCGAAAAATTCACCTTATGTATTGAATGACCCTCGTAGAAGTCCTTATACCGAAAGATTTACCTTATTTATTGAATGACCCTCGTAGAAGTCCTTATACCGAAAGATTCACCTTATTTATTGAATGACCCTCGTAGAAGTCCTTATAGCGAAAGATTCACCTTATGTATTGAATGACCCTCGTAGAAGTCCTTATACCGAAAGATTCACCTTATTTATTGAATGACCCTCGTACATTACTTACATTGCCAGAGTCAAATCCACATTGGCCTTTCTCGTACCACCATTTCTGGTATAGCTTGTGGAGTGACCCCTCCTCTTTTAGTTCAAGAACAGCAAGAGTGACAGTATCACTGCGAAAAAACAAACAAATTTAAATAAACAAATCACTTAATAGAAACAAATAAACAAATATAATATTCAAGGTAAAATAATAATAATAATAATAATAATAATAATAATAATAATAATAATAATAATAATAATAACAACAACAGAAATACAGAATGTTTAACAGTAGTGTAAGCAGTATATCATGCTTAACAGTTTTTTAAGCAGTACATCATTTTGATAAATCAATAAATCGATTATGTTAAATCATGTAAAATTTTAAGCTGGAGCATATTCAATATTAGTTTTAACTATGTAAAAATATTTTCTTATTTATTGGATCGTTATATCATAATGCTTAGGCTATTTATATATTCTTCATTTTTGTATAAATTAAATTAATAATTCTAATATCTCTATTAAAATATATAAAAACAACCAAATGTTTGTAATAAACAAACACTTGGTTATTTTTATATATTTTAATTAAATAGAGAAATTAAAATTCAGTCACTTTCTCACTGACTTGATGTGGCTTCCCACTGTCTTTTCTATAAGTATTTTCATGACAATTCCTCTGATGAGCTTTTTTTCCTGATACTCCGACCACTTGTATTTACTCGTGTATATTAGATTGGTATCAAGGTCCCACCATTTACTGTCGAAATAGTTAAATGTAGCCTTCTCTTCTACTCTAACAGTTTCTTTTCTCGTACTTACCGTTTGTGGAACTCACTTTCATTTGCATGCTTTCCTGATACTTGCAATCTCCTAAAGTTTAAATGCAACGATAATTGTCAACATTTGTTTCATTGAGTTTCATGCATCTCTTATCTTTTCTTCGATATCCCCCCCTGTACCATTTTTATTCTCTTACTGTAATCTCCTGCTTGGGGGTGGGGTGGGGGATGATTATCAAATAAAATAGAATAAAAAACAGCAATAAAGATGACACCCTAAAAAAAAATTAAATAAAAAGAAAAAGAAAAGAAACAAAAACAAAAACGAAAACACATCCCCACCCCCCAAAAAAAAGAAAATAATAAAACCACACCAAAAACCCTTCAGTACGAACATCTCCCGTTGATTTGTTCATTGCCGGCATTTATCGGCTTCCCTACTGAGGCTGAACGCGGTACAACTCAATTCATATCGTGGATATCCGAGTCCGTAAGCCCTGCACAAAACAGGGTCGAGCTACTGTCGATTTTCGCCGGACGAAACTCTACCCTTAGGCGGATTCTCATCCCGAAGGCAGACAGCGAGAATCGTAGTCTGAGACTGCGTTGATCTCTTGTCACTTGTACTTCTATGGGGTACTCAATGCCTAAATCCAAATATCCTTCACTCAAACTCACGGATTCAGAAAGGTATCCCCTACCCTCAACCACAAACATCTTGCACACAATTTCACACCTTCAGGCCAAACGCACGTTTTGCAGATATACATGCTGTAGTTGATCCATAACAGGTGTTACGTTTTTGTATAAATCCACCTCTCAAAGACAGGACACAATCTTGACGGCTTTTTGCAGCCGACAAGACAGTGATTTTAGGAATTCGAACCTTTAGCACTTTTTATACGTGTTTGCTGGCTAAGATCAGAACAAATTGTAATTTTCCAGAAACTATATTGGATTGCTTGAGTAGTTACAACAGTATGTGGAGAGAGAAAGAAAAAGAAAAAAAAAAAGCATGTCACAAAAAAAAAAAAAAAAAAAGCGGGAATAAGGGGCTATAATAACATAATGCTGACCGGATTGCGGAACCCTTTGGTGTTGCGATCCCAAATCCTTTAGAGTCAAGAGTTCCACCGACCATCATTGTGTCGCAAGGCTTGCGATTATTTAGGTAGATGTTGCTCGAAGACTCCAGTAGGAAGGCATACTTTCCCTTTGAATTGCGGACCCTCTCAACTCCCTCTCGGATCGATTTAACGAACACACTGGGGTTGGATGACATGAAGGCCCACATCCTTTGGTAGATTTCATTGTTGGAATCCTGAAAATATAAAAGAATAGAATTTTAAAAAAAGAGATAAGTAGTTTGAAATTCTATAAGCGAAAGGAGTGTTCTTCTGCTGAGGAGTGCTGAGAATACCATGGAGATAGCATGGGAGTAACGAGTAAAGTTTAATGAGAATAAAATCTATGAAGAAATTATTGCTAACAATAAAGAGATAGCTACGATTTAGGCGAGACATATTGAGAAAAAATAATTTAACACTCAGGAATACTGGAAATAAGAGAATAAAAGGAGACAGTAAAGAAACTATTTACTGAGGCAGATTGAGTTAGGGTAGATTGGTTAATGACATATCAACACTTGTTATTTGTTTTACATCAAATAAGACTTCTATATCTTATATGTACTGTGTTTCTTCAGGATGGGGCGATTAGGTACTTTGCAATTTCCTATCCTTTGTATCCCTTAATAAATATGATCTCTTTGTTATTTCTCCTCAAACTTGTTGCTTCATCCATTTACTCAAGCTCACTTAATATATTATGAGTTGTTTTTCTCTGTCTTGCCTTGAATCTGCCCTGTGAGTGTCAGATTTTCCAAGCCCTTTTTTCGCATTATCTTCCCGAGGCATTTCAGTTTTCTTTTTTGTCTCAGTTTTCTCTAAAACTCAGTCGTTGCTCACATATTCGGTTCATAGTATCTTTAGTATTCTCGTGTAGAACCATATTTCTGCTGCCTTAGATTTCCTTTTCCTCTGTGAGATGATTATCCAACTTTCACTGTCACACAGAAGGACTAATATTCCGTAATAGTTCAGTACTCTATTTTTGTTTGTAATAATGATTTTGTTGCTTAATACTTTGATTAAAAGTACAATAAGTAGATAAAGATTCAGTTAATATTTGAGCCAAAAGGTAGATATTGATGTACATCAGTCAATTAATTGACATATGTGATACACACTTTGGGCGATCATGTCTGTTTCGAAACATGACTGACTAGGCAGAAGATTTTCCCCCAGGAGGTTGTCATTTCTTTTTGTGATAGATTGGTTGCCAACCAAGGCTACAGAACCAAATCTGTCCTGCTATTAAAAAGATCAGTCAGTTACGTGACATACGTGATACACACTTGGGCGATCAAATCTTTTTGAAGACATGATTGACCAAGTAGAAGATTTTTCCGCAATAGGTTGCCATTTCTTTCTGCTATAGACTGGTTGCTGGCCAAGGTTACAGACCCCAATCTGTGTTGCAATTCAATTTTTTTTATCATGATCAGTCTGTTGAGTGCCCAACGTAATACACACTCGGACGATCATGTCTGTTTCGAGACACGGCAGAAGATTTTTCTCCAGTAGGTTGCCATATCTTTCTGCAGTAGACTGGTCAGAAACCAAGTCTATAGAATACAAATAGTCCTGTTATTCAAACCATAGATGGAGCGGGAAGAGATGGATTAATATCTTTCCTAAGGGTAAGTGAATGCAACGAATTCAACTGGAATTCGAACTCGACTCTCTGATTTCTCATTCGGAATCGATATCCATTGTACCACAACGTACAGGGCGAGAAAAAAGAGAATGAGGGAAAAAGAGGAAATGAGAAAGAGCGTAAAGTTGGAAATAGAGGGAAGGAAGGGAGAGAGAGAGAGAGAGAGAAAGAGAGAGAGAGAAAGAGAGAGAGAGAACGATTGATTGAGTGCAAGGCGAGATGATGGGAAGGAAAAAAAAAGAGAAGAGGTAACAGAGAGAATGAAGCGAGAGGGAAAGGGAGAGAGGTAGAGAGAGGCACAACGGAAAAAAGAGAGTGATGATAAATAGAGAAAGAGAGTAAATGATTAAGAGAGAGAGAGCGAGAGAGAGAGAGAGAGAGAGAGGTGGGAAATAGATTGAGGGAGGGAGAAGTATCGTGGGATAGAGATCAGCAGATGAGATAAAGTTAGAATACAAAACAGGTGCAGTCAGAAGCTGGCACTAAATCATGGCGGACGGCAAAAAGAAGCTTTCCCTGTATCTAAGACAATCGAACCACGAGTTTATTTGATGTAAAAGAACGCTTCCACGATAATTAGCGATAACGTTCGCATTTAATTAAGAAAAAATAGAAAATTAAAAAAAAAACACAAAAAAGAGTTTTCGTCCCGAGAAAAACGAAGTCGACATGTTAATTAACTGAGCTCTTAATTACATTATTCCAAGACTTAATTTCGTAGAAAAAAAAAACTCCAAAAAACCAAAACAGAATCTGTTATATTTACTAATCATTTTCTTAGTACGGAACGAGGCCGCATAGAAATAGGAAGATTGTGTTGCATCAATCTACCGAGTAAGAAAACCCAGTTTACTTTGAAATTCATCATTCTTTGCGGTGTCATCGTAGAGAAATGTTGAACTATATCAATACGACATTCATATTCCCTGCTTGAAGCTTTAGAAAAATACTTAAAAAGTCATGTATAAGATGTATAACAGAGTTATATATATATATATATATATATATATATATATATATATATATATATATATATATATAACGTAGAATATTTGGTATTTAAGTCAGGTAAATTCCGATAAAGACGAACTCAAAAGAACTCAATGTTAAATTTATTTAATTTAACGGAGTAATACAATCCAGAAAAGTTTTTAGATATTCCACAATTAATATATATATATATATATATATATATATATATATATATATATATATATATAAAGGATTAATTAATATAAATAATATAAATTAATAAAGGATTAATTCAATGATGTTGAATGACCATTTCGATGTGAAAATCCCCACGGGGGATAACACATCACCTCAGCAACCGAAAAATCGTTTCAGAAACTGGATCGGGTTTTTGGAATTTACCTTCCTGCTTTTTTCACTTGGATTAAAGTATCTGATTTAAAATATATATATATATATATATATATATATATATATATATATATATATATATATTAATTGTGGAATATTTAAAAACTATATATATATATATATATATACATATTCAGCGTATTAGTCATTTACCAAGAACTCCTTGGCATTGCTTTTTCAGCTGACCTAAAATGGAACTGCTACATCGAATCTGTATCAGCATATATTGCTAGGAATTTCGGACGAATGTGCCAGGCCGAGTCAGGAAGCTTTTCTCGTTAGAATCTATTTTGTGCATTTATAAATCTACCATTCGCCTTTGCATTGAATACTGATGCCTTATCTGGTCGGGTTCTCTTGCTATTCATCTACTGCTTCTTAACAAAATGTACTCGATCGTGACTTGGCATCTCGACTTCAGTCAATTTCTCATCGACGTAACGTGGCTTCCCTCTGTCTTTTCTAAAAATATTTTCATGGCAACTGCCCTGAAGCGTTTTTTCCTTGGTGCCTCGTCCGCATGAAGTTAAGCGTGCTAATAGATTAGCACCAGATCCTACCCTATTACCGTTGAAATACTTAAATGTAACCTCTACTTCTACACGACCAGTTCCTTTTCTCCCACGTTCCGCCTGGGGAACTCTCTTCTGTTTACTTGCTTTTCTAATAGCTACAATTTAGAAAAACTTAAATGCAACGTCAATTGCCATCTTCTACACTCTCGAATCCCATTTATCTTTTAATATTTCTTCAATAGCTCCGGTATCGAGCCTTTTCTCTCTATATAACCTTCTGTGCACGAGTGACGGTCCATAAATTTTTCATAGAAAATATATATCTGCAAATCTATAAGACGGCAATTAAACAAGCAGACATCCGAACAAGCAGACATCCGTTCGACTTCCTCTTCTTCTCATCAAAATGAGGATTTTTTTATGTGTCTACTTGCAATTAGTTCTTTCTTCTCGCTTTCCTTTACTATCTTCTGGGACAGGCTTGCCTCCCAGAGAGTAAAACACTACGCCTCCTTGGCCTTACACTTTCGGCGGACCTCAAATTGAATGACTATATCGAATCCATTGCCAAACCGGAAGTTTTTCCCACCTGAATCTATTCTGCACATATACAAATCTACCATCCGCCCGTGTATTGAATATTGCTGCCATATCTGGTCGGGTGTCCCTGCTGCTCTCCTTGGGCTTCTTGACAAAATACAAAGGAGGATCTGTAACGTGGTTGATACTGACTTAGCAGACTGGCTGCAACCACTATCTCACCGGCGTGATGTGGCTTCCCTGTGCCTCTTCTACAAGTACTTTCATGGCTTCTTCTCCGATGAACTTAGATCACTGGTGCCGCCTAAGCACGAATTTACACGAGATACTAGATTAGCAACTAGGTCCCACCCTTTTACAGTTAAACAGATAAGATGTAACCGTAAATTCTACTCCAACAGCTTCTTTTCGCGCGCTTCTCGCCTATGGAATTCCCTTCCACAAGTCTGCTTTCCCGACAGCTACAATCTCCAGGTGTTTAAATGTAGGGTCAATAGACACCTCCTATCACACTAACTTCCAATTATTCTCAGAACACTCTCATCTAAACAACCCTCATTCTCGGTATCCTTACCCGCCTATCACCCACCCTCTGACATTTCCTATATTTAATCATCCTTTCTCCACTCTACGTAGCCCCCTGCGCAGTAGTGGCAGTGACATGCCTTGCTTGGGGTGAAACGCTTATAAAAGAAAAAAAGTTCCTGTAGTCTTCTTTCTGTATCTGCCGTTTCTTACTCTAAGTATAGATGTCACTTTGGTTTCTATTTTCCATAAAACTTCCTCATTACTCATATGTTCTGTCCATGGAATTCTCAAGATCCTTCTGTAGGGCAGCATTTCTGTTGTTTCGAGTATCTTCTCTGCCATGTATGAGAACTGATATTAAATTGCATTTCAGTACTCTTTTCTTTGTTTGGAACAAAATTTTCCTGTTTCTGAATACGTTGCTTAGATTTTTGGAAGGTATCTTTCGTTTTTCCATAAAACTTCGGATTTTGCTGTCACATTTTCTGTTCTTTGCTATAATATTTCTTAGATATTTAAATTATTGATTTTTTTATTTCTATTTCCTAGTTCGCATCTTGCGCTGTTATTTTATATTTATCGATAATATTTTTATTTATCTAATTTATATTAAATTATTTATTTACCACTAATATATATATATATATATATATATATATATATATATATATATATATATATATATATCTTGATTTATTCTCCAATATTTTGCAATTGTTTCTAAAAAATCGATTTTCCAACTCTTTTGATATTTACAAAAATGTTTTGCAGTTGGAGAAATCGGCAACTGAATTCATAACAAAAGTTCATAGAAAATATGTCTGCAAATCTATAAGACGGCAGTTAAGCGAACAAGCAGACATCCGTTCGACTTTCTATTACTCTCATCAAAATGAGGATCAAAGGTCAAAAAGGTCAAGGCAGATTAACTGATGACTCACGTAACTTTTCGAAAAAAAAAACAAAACAAAAAAACAAAAAACAAAACAGAGACATTTACAGCTAATCGCTGGAAGCTGTCTGTTGCACGATTCAATATGCTTTGGCCTTTAAGAAAATAACTGAAAAACACCTTTTATAAAATAGCTGGATAACGTTTTTAAGAAACGACTGAAAGAAACCTTTAATATAATAATTGAAAAGAAAATAACTGGATGACACTTCTAAAATTTTGAAGAAAATAACTAGATGACACTTTTACTAAAATACTAAAATAATTGGAAGATGTCTATCATTGGGCGGTGGCTATAATAGAATAGTTGGAAAGAAAATAACTGGATGACACTTCTAAAATTTTGAAGAAAATAACTAGATGACACTTTTACTAAAATACTAAAATAATTGGAAGATGCCTATTTTTGAGTGGTGGTTATAAGACAATAGTTGGTGGTTATAAAAATTAGAAAGAAAATAACTGGTGACACTTTTACTAAAATAATTGGAAGATGCCTATTTTTGAGTGGTGGTTATAAGACAATAGTTGGTGGTTATAAAAATTAGAAAGAAAATAACTGGTGACACTTTTACTAAAATAATTGGAAGATGCCTATTTTTGAGTGGTGGTTATAAGACAATAGTTGGTGGTTATAAAAATTAGAAAGAAAATAACTGGTGACACTTTTACTAAAATAATTGGAAGATGCCTATTTTTGAGTGGTGGTTATAAGACAATAGTTGGTGGTTATAAAAATTAGAAAGAAAATAACTGGTGACACTTTTACTAAAATAATTGGAAGATGCCTATTTTTGAGTGGTGGTTATAAGACAATAGTTGGTGGTTATAAAAATTAGAAAAAAATAACTGGTGACACTTTTACTAAAATAATTGGAAGATGCCTATTTTTGAGTGGTGGTTATAAGACAATAGTTGGTGGTTATAATAGTTAGATAGAAAATAACTGGATGACACTTTTACTAAAATAATTGGAAGATGCCTATTTTTGAGTGGTGGTTATAAGACAATAGTTGGTGGTTATAAAAATTAGAAAGAAAATAACTGGTGACACTTTTACTAAAATAATTGGAAGATGCCTATTTTTGAGTGGTGGTTATAAGACAATAGTTGGTGGTTATAAAAATTAGATAGAAAATAACTGGTGACACTTTTACTAAAATAATTGGAAGATGCCTATTTTTGAGTGGTGGTTATAAGACAATAGTTGGTGGTTATAATTGTTAGAAAGAAAAAAAACTGGATGACACTTTTATTAAAATTTGGAAGAAAATAACAGGATTTCAATTTTACTAAAATAATTGAAAGATGCCTATCTTTGAGTAGTGTTTATAATATAATAGTTTCAATATGCTTAAAAAAAAGCACACCCACTCCGCAAAATTAAAACAAACTCCAAACGTGTGCACATTTTATATAGATAAAGTCATTCGTAGTATATGATTTGTGCTTTTAAGAAAAATGTTTCGTATTTCCTAAAAATTTGGGTTGCCAATGCTCTCCTTTAACGAGTCTATTAGAACATTTTTAGATCAACCTCACTGTTTCTACTGCAGATGGAATTATTGATTTTTTATGTGCAACATTTCTTGAAATTTCCACTTCAAGATCCTTGTATTTGGATTGTTTTTTAAAGATCTTCAAAACTACATAACGGTCTGCAGGAATTTTATTGTCAGTAAACAAACGCACATTCTGTTTTTATTTTGTGGTCATTGATCAAATAACGTCTGGCTGTTCAGCTTTGATTGTTCTATCTGTAAGCATTGTAAAGTTTCATAAAATTTTTACAGGTTCCATATGGTATTTGCTCTAAACTATTGCAGTTTCCTTCCATAAAGTTTACAATTTTTTTTAGCACAGGTATATCTCAACTTACGTTGGTAATCTATTTCAGGAGAGGCGACTTAAGTCGAATTTACCTTTCTCCGAATTGATTTGTCACTAGGCTGAACCACAAGTAACCATTCCCAGTTCTGTATTTCATTTATAAATGCATTTTTTAATAATAAATGGTCGATAAGAATCTATTTTACGATAAACAAATAAGTTTTTAATATAATACAGAAAACAAAAGTGATCTAAATTTATTAATACATGTAGAGACATACTTGTAAATATAGCTGTTTACAATTTGGCGATTTTTACCGTACATCACAGACTCTTTATTTGTGAATGTAGTTTGATCAAAGACATTATAAAATAAAATGATTTTGTAAGGGAAAATATCAGATGCAGTTTATTTTGCGATAGAAGAAAATAAACTAATTTATGTTAATTATTTTAATATGAATTTATATACTTTTATTCTTATTTATTGTACAGTAACACGAACTGATGTGATTTTAACGTTTTTCTTGTGATATTATGACTTCCATATTTGGGGCAGACAGAATTTGAATTTTACTTTTCCTATCTTTTTTTTGACAAACGACGTATAATCGAAAAAGACTTAACTCGAAACGACGTAACCAGAGGTATGCCTGTACAGATATTAGCCAACCCTGTCTTGCCGAGTTTTATAATCGGTTGATGCTAATAAAATGCAGCCTGATGACCAATCGTTTCGGGATATTCATTCTTTTTACTTTTATGTGCTATGTTCTTTCAGGACGTAGGCGATAATGGCTCTCCACATCTCCCTGTCCCTGGTGGTTCTTAGCACGCTTTCTCCTGTTGCACCACGCAACTCTCGTTCCGTCATTTACCTGATTAGGTCCTTCAAATATGTTATCTGCTGCTTTCCCCTGTCTCTTTTTCTCTCTATCTGGCCTGTTAGTATCAGGTTCTCCAAGCCCTCCTTCCACATTGCATGTCCCAGGAACTTTAGTTGTCTCTTCCTGATGCTCAATATTAACTTCCTTTTCGTTTCCATCCTTTCCAAAACCTCGTCATTGCTCAGATGCTCGGTCCATGATGTTCGCAGCATCCTTCTGTAGAACCACATTTCAGCTGCTTCAAGTTTTTCCTTCATCTTTGAAGATATTGTCCAACATTCACTGGCTTAGTGAAGGACCGACATCCCATAGCAATCCAGTACTCTCCTCTTTGTTTTTAGTGAAATTGTCCTGTTTCTTAATACTTTACTCAACTTCTGGAATGCTTCTTTCGCCATGCCAATTTGCCTTCGGATCTCAGTGTCGCACTTTCCGTCTTCTGTTAGAACACTTCTTAGGTATTTAAGTTTTATTACGGAATCTGAATTTGTAAAGAACAACGTTATTATTATTATCATTATTATTTGGAAAGAATTTTTTTACATTTCTTGCAGTTATTTATCTAAAGAGTATTCTGTATATTATTACTATTTTGTCTGACAGACACCTTTCAGCCTTACATCAGGATGGCTAATGCTAGCCCCCCCACCCCCAAAGTGACTCATTTTCGTCTTTTTAGACTGAAATGAAATTGAAAGAATATATCGAATCAAGTGCTAAGTTTGTTGTTAAAAACATTAGTTCATTCTGTCATGCTAAACAATTTTTCTCTCCAGAATCTATTTTATCTAAACTTATTTATAAATGGAACTTTGTTTGTTTGTGTGTGTGTGTGTGTGTGTGTGTGTGTGTGTGTGTGTATGTGTGTGTCCGTTACCTATAGACTCCGAAACGGCTGAACCGATTTTCTTGAAAATTTACACAGTTGTACTATAAGCGTCTGCGAGTGTTCTTAGCTAGGGTTGTGTCAAAGTACTCCCGATAAATATCGAAAATCGATAATCGAAAAAATCGGGTGATAGAAGGAGTGGTCCGATTTTAATCAAATTTGATACACTCATAGACAAAGACATAAGAAACGATATTCAGAAGTTTCAAGGTTGCAGTTCTTACAATAGTGCAGAAAATCGATAATATATATATATAAGGCAAGATGTTTGTGTGTGTGTCTGTTTATCTGTCTGTATGTCCTTTATATAAATTCACAAGTTTTATCCGATTCTCACCAAACTTCACACAAATATTCTTTAGGCTTCTGGTCAGGTCATGGGTGATTTATTTTTTCCAATTTCTCTCCGACATTGAAACTCAATACCCTGATATCCAATCAGGTCTGATCAAGATCAGGATTTCAGCCCTTCTATTGTGGTTCTTGCTGCAGAATCTGCACCCGAGCAATTACGGGCTAGTATATTTATAAGTCTAAGATTCGTCCTTTCTTTGAATACTGTTGCAACATCTAGCTTTGTGCTTCTGCTATATATTTAGAGATTCATGATAAAATCCAAAGAACCGGCAGTATTATTGGTTCTGACAAGACCCTTCAGCTTTTGTAACTCTCCCACCGCCGCAATGTAGCTTCCCTGTGCTTTCTCTATAAATACCTTAATGGTAATTTTTCCTCGTGAACTTTCCTCTGTGATATATAGACTTTATGAATTTAAGCTCAATACTATATTAATAGCAAGGTCTCATCATTTTACAATTGAAATAGCTAGACGAAACCGGATGTTCTATGCTAACAGTTTCTTCTTTCGTACTTCTCCCTGTGGAACTCTCTGCCAGCTTCTTTCTTCCTAGTCAACGTTGATCTTCAAATATTTAAACGCAATGTCAATCTATCTATATTTATTAGATGAGGTAGTATTTACAGTATTTACATTATTCGGACTACTGTTCTCATTTTTGTTGCCATTTGTACGACGTTTCGGCCGTTGTACGCTCCGGCTTTCTTCAGGTGATAGGGATTTCGAACGGAACCCTTTATTACAATCACTGGGTATATGAAGTCCATTACTTAACGACACATGGGCCAGTGGATATAGACGTTGGTTAGTTCCTGTGTCTTGACCCAAAGAGTTGTGAGTTCAATCCCAGGCTACAGCTGTGGTGAACAAAGAACTTACAGGGTTAGAGGGAGATCACTCATGATTTCCAAAAAGAGGAACTACTACGCAAGGAATGAAGTTCATGTACCTCAGTGATTGTAATAAAGGGTTTGATTTGAAATTCCTATCACCTGAAGAAGTTTGGAGAGTACAAATGGTAAAAAAGATGAGAACAATAGTCCGAATAATGTAAATACTGCAATGACAATCGTTATCGTCTGTCTTTTTGCCTGTTCTTTTAATGTCCTCTCTTTTTAATAATATTTCCCTTTTCTTATATTTTCTAACACCCAGTAACTTCTTTCGTCTTACTGGCTTTATTGCCTTGCTTTTTATGAAATAATTACGAAAATGTATCGAAAGATAATTATTTTTTAATATCTTTTACGAGAACTTTTTTACGGGTGCAGATCACAAAACCGTTTATGACGAGTATATAATTATTATTATTTTATATATCTTGTCAATTCAGAACGCTGGCGATCATGTCTTTTCAGAATCTTTTGTCATTTGTAGCTCTTAATAAATTTTGTATTTCTGTTATCTCTCCTAAACTCTTTCTCTGTCCGCCCTCCATTTACATAAGCACGCTTAGTAGTTCATGTGTTGTTTTCCATATTCAGTCAGTTAAGTGCCATACATGATAGACGCTTGGGCGATCATGTCTCGAAAGAGACATGACTGACTGGGCAGAAGATTATCCCGCAGTAGGTTGCCATTGCTTTCTGTGGTAGACTGGTTGCCCACCAAGGCTATAGAACCCAATCTGTCCTGTTATTTAACCCATGACTGGAAGGAATGGACGGATTAATACCTTTTCCAAGGGTATTTGCGCGTAAGTAAATGCAATGAATTCAACTGGAATTCGAACTCGGCTCCCCGATTTCTCGTTCCGAGCCGATATCCACTGTACCACAACGCACATCCTCGTAGGGTGTACGCTTCAAAAATGTTTTTAACTTATTTTCAAAACAGAAATATTCTTAAAATATAGAAACTATGAATTATAAACAGAATAAAATATGATCTTTGTTTAATTATCTTGCATGAATTTAAATTTGAGCACAGTGCCTCTCAAACTTCTGCCAATATAAACAGAGCAAGGGAAGATGGGTCCACAAGTGATCGGAGAGTACGAAGGTGTTTCCAGAAATTTCGTACTGGTTACCTTTGAAGATAAATAACTGCAAGCAGTTGATAAGCAGAACCCACGTCAAATGCGCCAGAGAAATGTCTTAGACGGTTGGTGTTAGCACTACAACAGTCTCACGCCATTTGCATAGAATTGGCAAGGCGAAAAAACCCCGATAAATAGATTCCTTATGATCTTAAAGAAAATAAAAAAAGCTTAGACGTTTTGAAGTGTGCTCGATGCTCTTTTTGCGTAACAGAATGTTCTTTTTCTTGATCGAATAATCACTTTCTGATGAAAAATGGATCGTTTATGTTAACCGTAAACGATCAGGTCAATTTCTTGCTCGTGATGAGTCCCCAAAACATTTCCAAAAGCCAAAGTTGCATCAGCAAAAGATAATGGTTACTGTCTGATGGTCTGCAATTGGTGTTATCCACTACAGCTTTCTGGAAGCCAGTCAGATCATTAATGCAGAACTTTACTGTAATAGACTTACTTCCCGCCTGTGGAACTCACTCCCGTATTCTTGCTTTCCTGACGGCTACAACCTCCAGAAATTTAAATGCAAAGTTAATACTCATCTACTAACCACTGGCCTCTAGCTCCCTCCCCTCCCCTGTATAACCTTCCCTTTCTCTCCACCTATGTATCTGTCATCGTACCTGCTTTCTCAGCTTTCTATTGTTCCTTTCTAACTAGCCTGTACTCCTCACTCTTTTCTAATTAATCTTTTTACATTTATGTAACCCACTGCACATCAGTGGCGTTTCTGCCTTGCTCGGGGTGAAATGATTAAAAAAAAAAAACAAAAAAAAAAACAAAAAAAAAAACAAACTAAAAATGCATGCACGCCTGCAAAAAAATGAGACTTGAATTGGTGACTCGACGTGGTTCAATTATGCCCTAGGATTATGCTCGGCCACATGTTGCAAGAATGACGTTCCAAAAACTCACAGACTTCGAATATGAGAGTTTACCACATCCTCCATATTCTTCTGATCTTTCACCCACAGATTACCATTTTTAAGCACTTAAGCACATTTTTAAATGGTAAAACTTTTAGCTCCAAACCAGAGGTGGAATCAGCTTTCAAAGATTTTGTTGCATCACAGCCAATAACTTTTTATCAAAGGGAAATAAATAATCTCGTCGATCGATCGCAGAGGTGCATAGATGCTCAAAGCTCGTATTTTGACCAATTTTAACATTTGAACAGTTAATTTTTCCAGAATAAAATTATGTTTTTGAAAACGGCCATTATTTTTGTAACAACCTAATACATTCATTAAGTATTCGTTTTAGGTATGTTAGAAATATAAAGTGTTTGACAATAAATACATTTGAAACACGCTTCAGATCTCTGATATTAGCCTAGACAATCTCATCAATGACGAAGGAAAAATATGAAACAACTGAAAACGAGGTTCTACAGAAGGATGCTGTAGATACAATGGACAAAACGTCGATGAAGCAACGACGAGGTTTTAGAACGGATGGAAACGAAATGGAAGCCTATACCTAATATCAGGAAATGACAGCTGAAGTTTCTGGGACATGTAACGAGGAAGGAGGGCTTGGAGAATCTGATACTAACAAGTCAGAGTAAAAGAAATACAGGGGGGAAAGCAATGCAGAACATACTTGATGGGCTTGAACAAATGGATGGCAAAGCAGTTGAGGTGCAATGGATATCGACTCGGAACAAAAAATCGGAGAGCAGAGTTCGAATTTGTTGCATTCATTTACGCGCAAATACCCTTAGAAAAAGTGCTAGTTCGTTAATTTTCCATCCAGCTATGGGTTAAATAGCAGTACAGATTGGCAACCAGTCTACAGCAGAAAGTAATGGCAACCTATTGCGAGAAAATCTTCTGCCCGTTCAATCATGTCTCGAAGGAGACATAGTCTTCCAAACGTGTATCACGTAATGCACTTAACTGACTGACTGAGTACAAGAATGGCTGTTGAGAGTTACAACGGATAGGAAGATGTAGAGGGCCATGATCACCTACATCCTAAATAGACACGACACAAAGAAAAAGAGGTGTCGTGGACACGGTTAAGAGTCCAGCAAGAAATAATACAAGCAGTAAAATAGGAAATATATATTAAACCCAGCAAAATAAAAATGCATGGAACTCTGTTAGTAGAACAAATCAATTTTTTTCTTTTATAATCGTATCGCCCCAAGCAAGGCATTTTACTGCTACTGTTATGCAGGGGGTTACATAGGAGGAATGTTATGAGAAGGAGTGAGAGGTTATAGGGGGTGTCAGGAAGTGGGTAAGAGAAGGATGAGAATAGTGATGAGAGTGGAGCGTACGGAGAAGAAAGCATGAGAGAGAGAGAGAGAGGATGCAGGTTAGTGAGATAGGAGATGACTACTGACTTTACATTTAAATTCTTGATTGTAGTTGTCAGGCTATCTTGCTATTTACTATCTACTTTTTTTATAATCCTATCGCCCCAAGCAAGGCAGTTTACTGTCATTGTTGTGCGGAGAGTTACATAGGAGGAATGTTATGAGAAAGAGTGAGAGGTTATAGGGGGTGTCAGGAAGTGGGTAAGAGAAGGATGAGAATAGTGATGAGAGTGGAGTGGGCGGAGAAAAAAGCATGAGAGAGAGGATGTAAGTGAGACAGAAGATGACTATTGAGTTTACATTTAAATTCCTGGAGATTATAACTGTCGGAAAAGCAAGTATGCAGAAGGGAATTCCACAGGCGGGAAATGCGAGAAAAGAAGCTGATGGAGTAGAATTTGCGTTTACAATTTATTGGTTTCACAGTAAAAGGGTGGCACCTAGTTGCTAATCTTGTGGCTCGAGTAAATTCATATATAGGGGGCACCAGGGGGTTAAGTTCATCGGGGCAGATTCCCTGAAAGTATTTGTAGAAGAGACACAGGGAAGCCACATTGCGTCGGTGAGAAAGCGACTGTATCCTAGCTGCCAAGTCTGGAAGCAATCACATTACAGATTCTTCGTTGGATTTGGTTAAGAATACCTAAGTAGATAGCAGTAGCACCCGACCAGATATGGCAGCAATATTCAAGGCACGGGCGGATGGTAGATTTGTATATGTGCAGGATTGTTTCGGACGGGAAAAACTTCCTGGCCCCACACAGAGAACCGACTTTCTTAGCATCGGATTTAGCTATGGATTCTATATAGTTATTCCACTTGAGGTCAGATGTGAGAGTTAATCCGAGGAGACGCAGTGTTTTACTTTCAGGGAGAGAAGCCTGATCCATGCTAATGGGCGAGAGGAACGATTGTCTGTGGTGGTTATTAGATAGCAGCTTCGTTTTGGAAGCATTAAAATTTACGAGCTATTTCTTACCCTAGTCCATCACGGATTGGAGGTCTTTTTCAAGCTCGGCAGCGAGGTTTGCTTTGTCAGCCTCGGCAGATTTTTGATCTACTATCGATCATCTTACATTAAGACATAAAAAAAACAAAAAAAAAACAAAACATGTTATGATACTTTAAGTATGCAGGTTCGATTCCTGCCGGAAGATAGGTATTTTACAAACGATTTCTCAAACGATTTCCAGTGGAAATTATAAAGTACTGTGTGACTATATATAAATTAAAAAAAGGATTAATTCAATGATGTTGAATGACCATTTCGATGTGAAAATCCCCACGGGGGATAACACATCACCTCAGCAACCGAAAAATCCTTTCAGAAACTGGAGAAAAATCAGTCTAATTTAGGAAATGGTCATTCAACATCATTGAATTAATACTTTTTTAATTTATATTTGCTCTGTAATATTTTATTAAATGGAGCTCTCTTTCTGCATCATTTTTTAATATTAAAATAAAATTTCAATATTAATTAGGATCGGGTTTTTGGAATTTACCTTCCTGCTTTTTTCAGTTGGATTAAAGTATCTGAATTATATATATATATATATATATATATATATATATATATATATATAGAGAGAGAGAGAGAGAGAGAGAGAGAGAGAGAATAGAACAGACTTTTAACTCAGATACGAGTATCCATTAAAAAATAATAATGTTAAACAAATAAAAATTGAAATATATCGGCGAATGCCAGTTTCATAAATTTTCATATCACTTCGTAATGTCTTCCGTTAAGTTTGTTTACATTTCGATACATTCTGAGCAGATATTAATCGTTTGATAAAATCTAGAGAATGAGTATATAATTTCTTTATAATTTCGTTAAATAATAATATATATATATATATATATATATATATAAAGTTATCAACCAGCTATTGGTCATACCGGTATACAATTGTACTAAAAAGTGCTCAATACCTATATAAGAGTAGCTACTATATATATATATATATATATATATATATATATATATATATATATATACCAAATGGGGTTTATGACAAAAGTATTTTACAAGTATATTGTAATAATTATATTATGTGTGTTATTTATTTTTAATTCAATTTTCAAATTATTTTTATCTTATATAAGTAAAGTTTCTACCGATAAAGTTTTCTTTGTTACTTAATTGTGCTTGTATAGAAAGACTTTATATATGCCTTGTGAAAATGAAATCTCAAGTTAAAAAAATAAGAATGCTTAGATGTAAAGAAAACCTAGAACAAATGTAAACATAGCTTTTAAAAATATATTTTTTCTTAAGAAGCGGATATAAAGTAATTAACTGAAAAAAAAGCATTAGAATTGAAATAACGCTAACCGTTGTTGTCTGATATTTCACAATAATACAAATCAGTTGAGCGGAGCGGAAAAACATTTTTTTGATTTTTCGAAATAAACCAATCTAATCTATTTAATTCGATTTTCTTAAAACTGCGTCGAATGAAAGAAAAACAATTTTTTTCTCTCATAACATCTGTAGTTTTACATAGACAAAGTTCTTAGTTTGTGGGCTGTAATTATCAAGATTCTTCTGTATTTCTTTTAATCTGTGATTTTTAGGGATTTTTTAAAAATGTGTTGTTGGGTTCCTTTTTTATAATTCCAAGCGCACCTACTATGATTGGTACTATTCTTGTTTTCAATTTCCACATTTTTTTTCTGTTTTCAACTTTCAGGTCTTTATACTTTGATAGTTTTTAAAATCCTTGGTGGCTATGTTACAGTCCTCTGGGCAAGTCATATCAATTTGTATGCAATTTTTTTCTTTTCAGTTTTTGACACTTATGTCCGGCCTATTTGTTTCAATCTTCCCGTCTGTAAAGATGGTATAATCCCATAAAATTCTATTTCTATAACCTTTCAACTCTAATTCCTAGCATACGACTTTAACTCAATCATGCAGAATATTTTCTTTTGAGCTATGTTATAGCCATATTTTGTCCTGTTAAGTTTGCTAGTTAACGCTATCAGGGATATGAAAAACAGTTAGGGAAACAAAGAGTCACCTTGACATATTCAATATGTTGATGTTTATTTCACCAGACTTATAGATTCAATTTAGGTAAATTGTTGTTTTCCATATCGATATACTTTGATGAAATTTATGACGACGGTCGATACTTAGGATATATCTAAAGATTTTAAGGTTTAGGAATGGGGTACACTATCGAATACCTTACGGCAATATATCTAGACAGTATTGAGATTTTACTTTGTATTGAATTAGTTTTCTAAGATCAACTTGTTAATAAGTAATTGGGTTTTACATCCATAAGAGCCACATTTGCACACTTTTTGTCCAAGTGTTAGTATATCATTTTTTTCCAAAGTAAGAATGTCTGTGTTGTCAGAATAAATACCAACAGTTTGTAAGTAGTGGGAAGACATGTAATTGGTCTGTAGTTTTTTTGGGACATTTGCGTCACCATTCTTGGGTAAAAGAAATGAATTCCTTTGGTTACTCATGTCGGAATTTAAGTAGAATCATTTACAATTTCTGAAAGTTCTTATCTAGTTTTTTTTGTGTGTTGTATTTAAATAATGTGCGTTGTGGTGCAGTGAATATCGACTCGGAATGACAAATCGGGGAGCCGAGTTCAAATTCCAGTTGAATTTGTTGCATTCACTTACGCGCAAATACCCCTAAAAAATATTAGTCCGTCTCTTCCCTCCACTTATGAGTTAAATAACAGAACAGATTGAGTTCTATAGCCTTGGGTAGCAACCAGTCTACCGCAGAAAGCAATGGCAACCTACTGCGGGATAATCTGCCCAGTCAGTCATGTCTCTTTCGAGACATGATCGCCCAAAGCGTGTATTACGTATGGCACTTAACTGACTGACTGAATATAATAGATGGAAACATTTAAAATTTGTACTGGACATAAAGTGGGGGATCGGTTTTCTATTGTTATTAAGTAATAAACTGATCCCCCCATTAATTCTACTTAATATAATAATGTAATATAATATTTTTCTTCTCCCTCCAGCTATGAGTCAAATCACAAGACAGATTGGGTTCTATATATTTCTGGTTCCCTTTCATGTTCTGTTGATTCGCTTATTCTAATTCGAGTTATTTTTATTTCTTTAATATCAGCATCTGTAAATAGGTTATTTCTCATGATTCACATTCTTGCCTTCTAATTTATTTTCGTCAATGTACTTTTTAATTGCTTATCCAATCTTTCCTCTCCAAATGTCTTATATTTGGTAAGTGCTGTTTTTCCGAGGTTTGTGCAATTCCTCATAGAAGACAGTAATAAGGAGACCATTTTATTTTTTTCTTTAAAAGAACCTTTGTGGATCTAGTTGGAGAATTCACAGGGACATCATTGAGCTTATTCCGGTTGTAAGGACCTGAAAAGTCATTATTTTTGTATGATTTGTCCAGATGGCAATTTTTTTTTACCTCAGGTAGATTCCCTCTTCAGGGAAGGGCTCCCTGTTTATTCACAGTAAGAGCCATACTGGACTTTTTGGCTTACTTTTAGTTTTCATATTGTCCCTACGAGTGACACGCAGGTCGATAAATCCACCCAAAGTTACCCTGCACATTAGGTAACGGTCTTTTAAAGACAGGGGGTCCGAAGTCTGTAGGGAATTTTTCGTGACCTTATAACGCAGCAACCATTCACTCCTCGGCACAATTCATATCTTGAGTTGCGGGTTTTTGTTCAGATTTTTCCTACTCTTAGATGGGATGTCAAGTGACAAACGCAATTCGAAAAAGACATTGGAAATTTTTTTACTGCTGTTGCTACAGCTCCTGTTGATCAGATTAGTCGTTAATTAATTAAAACAGGTTATTGTTGTTGCTACCAACACTTGTCCTTTTAACGAAATTATTCTTAAAAAAAATTTAACAGAAAAAGGAAAATTTAACATTCGGCTTAAAAAGTTTAGAATCTGTACGAAGGATAACGTATTAATGATTTGAAATTAAAAAGAAAACAATAATATTGTTTACTATTTTTTAAGATAATAAGATTAAGTGAAACTCCCCTTCAAATTGGAAAACTAAATAATAGTTTACTTACTGATTACTTTAAAGAAAGCGAAGATATCATTTATCGGAGTATTTACAAAATAATACAAGATTGTAAGCGGCCTTTAGAAAAACGATTATCTGTATATTCAGTTATTTATTCCCTGAACTCAGCGAAAATACTTAACGTTATTTACAACTAATATCGTCGTCTTTCTAAAAAATGTCGTAGTCTTTCTAAAGAATCTAAAAGTAATACAGATTAGAAAACTAGTTAATTATTGAATCAAGAGAAACAGATAAAATAAGAAGAAAAATTCATATTTACGTTAAAACAGTAGTAAAAACAAAAAAAACTAAATTTTTAGGAGCATCGAAAAACACGTAATTCTCGTTTTTATTATTATTATTATTATTATTATTATTATTATTAGCTGGGGCCTGGGCATGACGGTAAACTGCATCCAGCAGCAAGGCTTTTGATTGGGAAGTTGTGAGAAGCTTGGAACCACCTCTTAATTGCTACTGTTCTCAGGTCCACCCTGACCCGGAGTGGTAGCACTAGTAGTAGGTTCCCAGCTATGGGCAAATAGTTTACCCCAAAACTGAGGTCAAAACATTATGAAAGTATAAAAATAGACATTTCTAGAAAAATATACATTTTTGAAGAAAATTACCATAGCATATTTTAGAAGAAAAATAAATTATTCTCAGCGAAATTTTTGAACACAAAACTAGAAAACATTTTCAGTTTTCTAAAATAAAAAAAAAATAAAAAAAAAAATTTAATTAAAATCTGACCAAATCTACTTTCTCACTATAACTGAACATTAAAAGAATACCTTAAAACCCCACCTTTTTGGCATTAAATAACCCATAGAGGTGTTGATATGCCGTTAAACAAAACTTAAACTCATTCATTACTAGTGGTACTCGTAGAAATTCAGCGGTTGTTTTGAAATGAAAATAATAGTTTTGAGCTTGGCAACTTTAAGAAAATATAGCGTCTCTAATATGTCATTTTCTTTTTACATTCAGTCAAAACGGAATAGTTCATTATCTATGAGTTATTGGCAAGGCGTAACGGCCGAGTGAGCTAAGTAACTAACTAACGAAGTAAAGGGGCAAGCAGATTTATTATATGTTGATTATTTTCATTTTCTGTATTATGTTTTGCTGTGTACTCATTTTCTTTTGAGTCTTAAGGTGAGAAATGGTGTCATGACATTTTTCACTGAGCGTATTTGTAAAAATAAAATAAACTAAAAATAAAACAACTTAAGACCACATACATTTTACAAAGAAAAAGCCATTATTAACCAAATAAAAAGGTATATCCCAGACACAAATGAACAACAAAAACTAATGTTCGTCATTTGTGACTTGTTTGAGGTATCCAGACCCTCATCAATACAACAAAACAGTAGGAGCAATCGAAAACGTACCCCGACGGGACATATAGAGATAAATCACAAAAAACAAAAATATGATGTCCAACGGATAAAAAAATTTGATGGAGGGGAGATGTTGTGTCGTGGCTCGTACCATATGACATTCAGTTGCCCGGATAAAAGACAATGGGCGCTTAACACGTGTTGTCATTATCACGGATTTCGGGAAGTTACACCTACTACTTCGAGAGACTGTAAATATTGTATATACATCTTGGTTGTGCCACTCTGTTAATAAAGTAGTTTAGCTACATTTCTCGATGTATCTCTTCATTCCACGATACAACACATAGATAAAGCCTTTCGTAAGATGTGAGATGAACTTTTGAGGACATTTTTTTGTATTTCTTTAAAGAAGGGATCCCTACGACAAATCAGAACCGTTTCCAATCAAATCAAGGGCTTTAACTACAACTGAAATTGTTGATGTTCTCATGTAGAGAATTACACTTCAAGATCATTATATTTGGATTGTTTTTGTTTCAAGATCTTGAAAGTCTGTAGAAGCTGCAATGTCAATAAGAAATCCCCTGATTATGGGGTTTTATTATTGTGAGTCAGTCAGTCAGCTAATTGCCATACGTGATACACACTTGGATGATCATGTCTCTTTCGAGACATGACTGACTAGGCAGAAGATTTTCCTACAGTAGTTTGGTTGCCATTACTTTCTGCAGTAGACCGGTTGCCAACCAAGGCTATAGAATTCAATATATACTGCTATTCAACCCATAGCTGGAGGGAGGGGAGTTGGATTCATACTTTTCCGAATTGTATTTATGTATATAGTGAATGAAACGAATTCAGCTCGAATTCGAACTCGGCTCTCTGCATTTCCATTCCGAGCCGATATCCATTGCACCAAAAACCACAAAGCACCTTTTTCTTCATACAACGTAAAAATCTTTTTAATTTTCTTTCAACCAAAATTTGGCTGGAAGAGACAAGAAGATTTTAATAAACAGAAGCAAAAAAATAAAAAAAAACAAAAAACAAAACGAAAAACAAAACAAAACACACACACAAAACAGACAATTGTTAAGAAAATCTGAAAATTTTTTAGAAGACTGATTTTTAATGTTAAAAAAAGAAAAAAGTACCTAGCACAAATAACACTGCAATTCTGACAACTGACATCTCTTGCACTCTGGGTAAAGGATCAAGAGGACATCTGAAACTTTGTCCCCCACCCACCCCGTTTAACTTTTTATTTTGCAAATGACTTTTAAATAAGACTCTGGTAGCAAAGGTACAAATATACAAGAGAGTTATGAACTTTTGAAAATTTTGACCCGATGCGTATATGCATTCAACTAGAATTCGAACTTGGCTCTCCGATTTCTCGTTCCGAGCCGATATCCACTATCTCACAATACACTTTTATAAATTTTTCTAAGTTTACTGGGATATTTTAATTTGTATGTAGGTGTGCCGTAGCTTAAAAAGGTTGAGAAACACTGGTCTAGTTAATAAAAATAAGACAGAAAATGAACTCACCTTGAAGAACTGTTTAGAAGTTCCTGATCCAATCGTTCCGTATGCGATTTCTGTTTGTTTTGCAAGATCTTCGACAGATTCAATTGGGGTGAGCATGCGTTCAATCGTGAGGAAGGCGGCGAGGTTGGCTGTATAGGACGAAATGATGATAAGGACGAAAAACCACCAAACACCGCCAATAATGCGGCCTGACAGCGATCTGTAAAGTAGAATAAGGAAACGGCAATTATTAAGTTTATAAACATGGCTGCACTCAGTTTTTTAACCACCAGTGAAATTAACCCACTTCGTGTTTCAATTCCAGTTTGTCTCGGTTTGAGCAAAACCTGGGAAGGGCTAGGTACGTCCACAGAAGGCGAGAAATAAAAAACATAAATACAATTTCCCATATATTTGATTGTTTATTCAGGGATTTAGTTGACGTTTTCTGGGAAGTAGGTATTTGAGACCAGGGACAGACTCTGCTACTTCGACCACGACAGACTAACGGAGCAGCTTTACCCCTTAGCCATCGAGAACTCCATTTAACACCGACACCTCTCTGCCAACCTTTACAATACAGTGCACGGCTCCCAAATCGCCTACGGGTGGCTCGGAAATATTCTTCTGCTGATTTTAGCAGTGATTTTACTAATATATGTCTGCAACCGGAACTTCTAACTTCCAGTCAAGTTGCACTTGATTTCGAAAGTTTTCCTTTATTTATTTATTTATTTTTTATATTTCTTTCCGGTCAACTGAGTGTCGCTTTGAGAATTACCTCCGTATTTTTTATTTACATATCCATGAAACTAAACTAATATATACATTACTTCCAATAGGATTAAAAACAAATGCACTTAAAGAGGCTATGAAACTTCTTGTTAAGTCAATAAACCATCCGTCCGCTACAAGTCAACCATCCGTCCGTGCATGGAGTACTGCTGCCATTTATGGTCAGGTGCCCCTGCCGTTCTCCTCAGTGTTCTTGACAAGCTCCAAAGGAGAGTCTGTAATGTGATAGGTACTGATCTGGCGACTCGACTGCAGCCACTTCCCCACCGACGAAATGTGGCCTCCCTTTGTCTGTTCTATAAATACTTTCATGGCTTCTGCTCGGACGAACTTAAGTCACTGGTGCCTCCTCAACAGGTGTTTACTCGTGCAACCAGACTGGCAACTGGGTCCCACCTATTCACAGTTAGGTTAGCCAAATGCAGACGACAATTCTACTCCTGCAGCTTCTTCTCTCGCACTTCCCGCCTGTGTAACTCGCTCCCATATTCTTACTTTCCTGATGGCTACAACCTCCAGGAATTTAAATGCAATGTCAATACTCATCTATTAACCACTTGACTCTAGTTCTTTCCTCACCCCGTATATCTTTTCCTTTCTCTCCACCTTTGCAACTGTCATCACACGTGCATTCTCATCTTTCTATTGTTCCTTCCTAACTAGCTTGTACTCCTTACTCTTTTCTAATTAATCTTTCTACATTTATGTAACCCCCTGCACATCAGTGGCGTTTCTGCCTTGCTCAGGGTGAAATGATTAAAAAAAAAAAAATACCATATAGCAGAATTGGCATAATTCTCAAATTATACATGAAGCCAATGCGGTGATGACCGTGCATCACTTGGCGGAGAGTTCTTTTGATTGAACCGTTATGCGTCCGTGCCTGTGACAAAGGCGATTGATAGATCCCTCTTTTTACGGCTTATCAACCCTCTGCAGTTTATTTAAAGCCAGAAAATATTTTTATATTATAAGAATCACTTTTAGAGATACTAATAATTTAGTGATCCAAATCTAACTAATTATTCCATAGCTGAAGACAGAAGAGATGGATTTATACCTTTTCCAAGTGTGTTTGCGTGTAAGTGAATATAATGAAACCAAGTGGGATTTGAACTTGGCTCTCTGATTAACAATTCCGAGCAACCATCACCACCCGCACATCTTAGCCTACAGAACGTAGCATTCCCGTGATCAAGGTGAGCCTTCGAGTTTGAGGACATCAGCTGCGGTTTGTCCTGGAGAGAAACGGGCTCCACCAGTACTGCTTGCCAAAAAACGATACGCGTTAATACTTCGCCGGCTTTTAACCTAGTTAAATGGAGGGCCACTGGTCAGGTGTTTATTGAGTAGCAATCGTCCGAGCACACTGTCATTGCAGTGATGATGATATATAGGGCATTGGGGGATAATAAAGAAGTGGACGAAGGTGGAAACTGACCCTTCCCAGTTTCTTTGTTGTAGGTTTATTATTTTTATTAATAAACATGACCACTAGATTGACTTATTTAAGTAATTTTATTTTGTTTTCATTTCTATCTGATATATCTTATATTAACTTAATTTATTTAAGTCTTTTCAATATTTATTTACTTAATTTATTTAAGCGTTTTCAAAATTTATTTACTTAATTTATTTAAGTCTTTTCAATATTTATTTACTTAATTTATTTAAGCCTTTTCAATATTTATTTACTTAATTTATTTAAATATTTTCACTTTTTATTTACTTAATTTATTTCAGCCTTTTCAATATTTATTTACTTAATTTATTTAAGACTTTTCAATATTTATTTACTTAATTTATTTAAATCTTTTCATTTTTTATTTACTTAATTTATTTAAGTCTTTTCAATATTTATTTACTTAATTTATTTAAGCGTTTTCAAAATTTATTTACTTAATTTATTTAAGTCTTTTCAATATTTATTTACTTAATTTATTTAAGCCTTTTCAATATTTATTTACTTAATTTATTTAAATATTTTCACTTTTTATTTACTTAATTTATTTCAGCCTTTTCAATATTTATTTACTTAATTTATTTAAGCCTTTTCAATATTTATTTACTTAATTTATTTAAATATTTTCACTTTTTATTTACTTAATTTATTTCAGCCTTTTCAATATTTATTTACTTAATTTATTTAAGACTTTTCAATATTTATTTACTTAATTTATTTAAATCTTTTCATTTTTTATTTACTTAATTTATTTAAGTCTTTTCAATATTTATTTACTTAATTTATTTAAGTCTTTTCAATATTTATTTACTTAATTTATTTAAGCCTTTTCAATATTTATTTACTTAATTTATTTAAATATTTTCACTTTTTATTTACTTAATTTATTTCAGCCTTTTCAATATTTATTTACTTAATTTATTTAAGCCTTTTCAATATTTATTTACTTAATTTATTTAAATATTTTCACTTTTTATTTACTTAATTTATTTCAGCCTTTTCAATATTTATTTACTTAATTTATTTAAGCCTTTTCAATATTTATTTACTTAATTTATTTAAATATTTTCACTTTTTATTTACTTAATTTATTTCAGCCTTTTCAATATTTATTTACTTAATTTATTTAAGACTTTTCAATATTTATTTACTTAATTTATTTAAATCTTTTCATTTTTTATTTACTTAATTTATTTAAGACTTTTCAATATTTATTTACTTAATTTATTTAAGCGTTTTCAAAATTTATTTACTTAATTTATTAAAGTCTTTTCAATATTTATTTACTTAATTTATTTAAGCCTTTTCAATATTTATTTACTTAATTTATTTAAATATTTTCACTTTTTATTTACTTAATTTATTTCAGCCTTTTCAATATTTATTTACTTAATTTATTTAAGCCTTTTCAATATTTATTTACTTAATTTATTTAAATCTTTTTCATTTTTTATTTACTTAATTTATTTAAGTCTTTTCAATATTTATTTACTTAATTTATTTAAGCCTTTTTCAATATTTATTTACTTAATTTATTTAAATATTTTCACTTTTTATTTACTTAATTTATTTCAGCCTTTTCAATATTTATTTACTTAATTTATTTAAGACTTTTCAATATTTATTTACTTAATTTATTTAAATCTTTTCATTTTTTATTTACTTAATTTATTTAAGTCTCCAATATTTATTTACTTAATTTATTTAAGCCTTTTCAATATTTATTTACTTATCTATTTAAATATTTTCACTTTTATTTACTTAATTTATTTCAGCTTCCTTTTCAATATTTATTTACTTAATTTATTTAAGACTTTTCAATATTTATTTACTTAATTTATTTAAATCTTTCTATTTTTTATTTACTTAATGTATTTTAAGTCTTTCAATATTTATTTACTTAATATATTTAAGTCTTTCAATATTTATTTACTTAATTTATTTAAATCTTTCATTTTTTATTTACTTAATTTATTTAAGTCTTTTCAATATTTATTTACTTAATTTATTTAAGCCTTTTCAATATTTATTTACTTAATTTATTTAAATCTTTTCATTTTTATTTACTTAATTTATTTAAGTCTTTCTTTTCTCAATATTTATTTACTTAATTTATTTAAGTCTTTTCAATATTTATTTACTTAATTTATTTAAGCCTTTTCAATATTTATTTACTTAATTTATTTAAGCTCTTTCAATATTTATTTACTTAATTTTTTAAGCCTTTTCAATATTTATTTACTTAATTTATTTAAATCTTTTCTATTTTTTATTTACTTAATTTATTTAAGTCTTTCAATATTTATTTACTTAATTTATTTAAGTCTTTTCAATATTTATTTACTTAATTTATTTAAGTCTTTTCAATATTTATTTACTTAATTTATTTAAGCCTTTTTAATATTTATTTACTTAATTTATTTAAGCCTATTCAATATTTATTTACTTAATTTATTTAAGCCATTTCAATATTTATTTACTTAATTTATTTAAATCTTTTCATTTTTATTTATTTAATTTATTTAAGTCTTTTCAATATTTATTTACTTAATTTATTTAAGTCTTTTCAATATTTATTTACTTAATTCTATTTAAGCCTTTTCAATATTTATTTACTTATTTATTTAAGCCTTTCTATTTATTTACTTAATTTATTTAAGTCTTTTCAATATTTATTTACTTAATTTATTTAAATCTTTTCATTTTTATTTACTTAATTTATTTAAGTCTTTTCAATATTTATTTACTTAATTTATTTAAGCCTTTTCAATATTTATTTACTTAATTTATTTAAGCCTTTTCAATATTTATTTACTTAATTTATTTAAGCCTTTTCAATATTTATTTACTTAATTTATTTAAATCTTTTCATTTTTTATTTACTTAATTTATTTAAATCTTTTTCAATATTTATTTACTTAATTTATTTTAAGTCTTTCAATATTTATTTACTTAATTTATTTAAGCCTTTTCAATATTTATTTACTTAATTTATTTAAATCTTTTCATTTTTTATTTACTTAATTTATTTAAGTCTTTTCAATATTTATTTACTTAATTTATTTATGCCTTTTCAATATTTATTTACTTAATTTATTTAAATCTTTTTCATTTTTTATTTACTTAATTTATTTAAGTCTTTTCAATATTTATTTACTTAATTTATTTAAATCTTTTCTATTTTTTATTTACTTAATTTATTTAAGTCTTTTTCAATATATATTTACTTAATTTATTTAAGTCTTTTCAATATTTATTTACTTAATTTATTTAAGCCTTTTCAATATTTATTTACTTAATTTATTTAAGTCTTTTCAATATATATTTACTTAATTTATTAAATCTTTTCATTTTTTATTTACTTAATTTATTTAAGTCTTTTCAATATTTATTTACTTAATTTATTTAAATCTTTTCATTTTTTATTTACTTAATTTATTTAAGTCTTTTCAATATATATTTACTTAATTTATTTAAGTCTTTTCAATATTTATTTACTTAATTTATTTAAGCCTTTTCAATATTTATTTACTTAATTTATTTAAATCTTTTCATTTTTTATTTACTTAATTTATTTAAGTCTTTTCATTATTTATTTACTTAATTTATTTAAATCTTTTTCTATTTTTTATTTATTTAATTTATTTAAGTCTTTCAATATTTATTTACTTAATTTATTTAAGTCTTTTCAATATTCATTTACTTAATTTATTTGCCTTTTCAATATTTATTTACTTAATTTATTTAAGTCTTTTCAATATTTATTTACTTAATTTATTTAAGCCTTTTCAATATTTATTTACTTAATTTATTTAAATCTTTTCATTTTTTATTTACTTAATTCTATTTAAGTCTTTTCAATATTTATTTACTTAATTTATTTAAGCCTTTTCAATATTTATTTACTTAATTTATTTAAATCTTTTCATTTTTTATTTACTTAATTTATTTAAGTCTTTTCAATATCTATTTACTTAATTTATTTAAATCTTTTCTATTTTTTATTTACTTAATTTATTTAAGTCTTTTCAATATTTATTTACTTAATTTATTTAAGTCTTTTCAATATTTATTTACTTAATTTATTTAAGTCTTTTCAATATTTATTTACTTAATTTATTTAAGTCTTTTCAATATTTATTTACTTAATTTATTTAAGTCTTTTTCAATATTTACTTAATTTATTTGAAGTTTTTCATAATATTTATTTACTTAATTTATTTAAATCTTTTCATTTTTTATTTACTTAATTTATTTAAGTCTTTTCAATATTTATTTACTTAATTTATTTAAGCTCTTTCAATATTTATATTTACTTAATTTATTTAAGCCTTTTCAATATTTATTTATTTAATTTATTTAAATCTTTCATTTTTTATTTACTTAATTTATTTAAGTCTTTTCAATATTTATTTACTTAATTTATTTAAGTCTTTTCAATATTTATTTACTTAATTTATTTAAGTCTTTTCAATATTTATTTACTTAATTAATTTAAGTCTTTTTCAATATTTATTTACTTAATCTATTTAAGTCTTTTCAATATTTATTTACTTAATTTATTTAAGCCTTTTCAATATTTATTTACTTAATTTATTTAAGTCTTTTCAATATTTATTTACTTAATTTATTTAAGTCTTTTCAATATTTATTTACTTAATTTATTTAAGCCTTTTCAATATTTATTTACTTAATTTATTTAAGTCTTTTCAATATTTATTTACTTAATTTATTTAAGCCTTTTCAATATTTATTTACTTAATTTATTTAAGTCTTTTCAATATTTATTTACTTAATTTATTTAAGTCTTTCAATATTTATTTTACTTAAATTTATTTAAGTCTTTTCAATATTTATTTACTTAATTTATTTAAGCCTTTTCAATATTTATTTACTTAATATATTTAAGCCTTTCCAATATTAATGTACTTAATTTATTTAAGCCTTTTCAATATTTATTTACTTAATTTATTTAAGTCTTTCAATATTTATTTACTTAATTTATTTAAGCCTTTTCAATATTTATTTACTTAATTTATTTAAGTCTTTTTCAATATTTATTTACTTAATTTATTTAAGCTTCAATATTTATTTACTTAATTTATTTAAGTCTTTCAATATTTATTTACTTAATTTATTTAAGCTTTTTCAATATTTATTTACTTAATTTATTTAAGTCTTTTCAATATTTATTTACTTAATTTATTTAAGTCTGTTCAATATTTATTTACTTAATTTATTTAAGCCTTTTCAATATTTATTTACTTAATTTATTTAAGTCTTTTCAATATTTATTTACTTAATTTATTTAAGCCTTTTCAATATTTATTTACTTAATTTATTTAAGTCTTTTCAATATTTATTTACTTAATTTATTTAAGTCTTTTCAATATTTATTTACTTAATTTATTTAAGCCTTTTCAATATTTATTTACTTAATTTATTTAAGTCTTTTCAATATTTATTTACTTAATTTATTTAAGCCTTTTCAATATTTATTTACTTAATTTATTTAAGTCTTTTTCAATATTTATTTACTTAATTTATTCAAGCCTTTTCATTGTTTATTTACTTAATTTATGTAAGCTCTTCCAATATTTATTTACTTAATTTATTTAAGCCTTTTCAATATTTATTTACTTAATTTATTTTAAGTCTTTTCAATATTTATTTACTTAATATATTTAAGCCTTTTCAATATTTATTTACTTAATTTATTTAAGTCTTTTCAATATTTATTTATTTAATTTATTTAAGCCTTTTCAATATTTATTTACTTAATTTAGTTAAGACTTTTCAATATTTATTTACTTAATTTATTTAAGCCTTTTTAATATTTATTTACTTAATTTATGTAAGCCTTTCCAATATTTATTTACTTAATTTATTTAAACTATTTTCAATATTGTACTTAATTTATTTAAGTCTTTTCAATATTTATTTACTTAATTTATTTAAGCCTTTTCAATATTTATTTACTTAATTTATTTAAGTCTTTTCAATATTTATTTACTTAATTTATTTAAATCTTTTCATTTTTTATTTACTTAATTTATTTAAGTCTTTTCAATATTTATTTACTTAATTTATTTAAGTCTTTTCAATATTCATTTGTAATTTATTTAAATACTTTTCAATATTTATTTACTTAATTTATTTAAGTCTTTTCAATATTTATTTACTTAATTTATTTAAGCCTTTTCAATATTTATTTACTTAATTTATTTAAATCTTTTCATTTTTATTTACTTAATTTATTTAAGTCTTTTCAATATTTATTTACTTAATTTATTTAAGTCTTTTCAATATTTATTTACTTAATTTATTTAAGCCTTTTCAATATTTATTTACTTAATTTATTTAAGTCTTTTCAATATTTATTTACTTAATTTAGTTAAGCCTTTTCAATATTTATTTACTTAATTTATTTAAGTCTTTTCAATATTTATTTACTTAATTTATTTAAGCCTTTTCAATATTTATTTACTTAATTTATTTAAGCCTTTCCAATATTTATTTACTTAATTTATTTAAGCCTTTTCAACATTTATTTACTTAATTTATTTAAGTCTTTTCAATATTTATTTACTTAATTTATTTAAGCCTTTTCAATATTTATTTACTTAATTTATTTAAGTCTTTTCAATATTTATTTACTTAATTTATTTAAGCCTTTTCAATATTTATTTACTTAATTTATTTAAGCCTTTTCAATATTTATTTACTTAATTTATTTAAGCCTTTTTAATATTTATTTACTTAATTTATGTAAGCCTTTCCAATATTTATTTACTTAATTTATTTAAGCCTTTTCAATATTTATTTACTTAATTTATTTAAGTCTTTTCAATATTTATTTACTTAATTTATTTAAGCCTTTTTCAATATTTATTTACTTAATTTATTCCAGTCTTTTCAATATTTATTTACTTAATTTATTTAAGCCTTTTCAATATTTATTTACTTAATTTATTTTAAGCCTTTTCAATATTTATTTGCCCAATTTATTTAAGCCTTTTCAATATTTATTTACTTAATTTATGTAAAGCCTTTCAATATTTATTTAGCAATTTATTTAAGCCTTTTCAATATTTATTTACTTAATTTATTAAATCTTTTCATGTTATTTACTTAATTTATTTAAGCCTTTCCAATATTTATTTACTTAATTTATTTAAGCCTTTCCAATATTTATTTACTTAATTTATTTAAGCCTTTTCAATATTTATTTACTTAATTTATTTAAGCCTTTTCAATATTTATTTACTTAATCTATTTAAGCCTTTTCAATATTTATTTACTTAATTTATTTAAGTCTTTTCAATATTTATTTACTTAATTTATTTATTTCTTTTCAATATTTATTTATAGTAATTTATTTAGCCTTTTCAATATTCTTACTTAATTTATTTAAGCCTTTTCAATATTTATTTACTTAATTTATTTAAGCCTTTTCAATATTTATTTACTTAAATTTATTTAAGTCTTTTCAATATTATTTACTTAATTTATTTAAGCCTTTTCAATATTTATTTACTTAATTTATTTAAGCCTTTTCAATATTTATTTACTTAATTTATTTAAGCCTTTTCAATATTTATTTACTTCATCTATTTAAGTCTTTTCAATATTTATTTACTTAATTTATTTAAGTCTTTCCAATATTTATTTACTTAATTTATTTAACCTTTTCAATATTTATTTACTTAATTTATTTAAGTCTTTTCAATATTTATTTACTTAATTTATTTAAGCCTTTTCAATATTTATTTACTTAATTTATTTAAGCCTTTTCAATATTTATTTACTTAATTTATTTAAGTCTTTTCAATATTTACTTACTTAATTTATTTAAGTCTTTTCAATATTTATTTACTTAATTTATTTAAGCCTTTTCAATATTTATTTACTTAATTATTTAAGCCTTTTCAATATTTATTTACTTAATTTATTAAATCTTTTCAATATTTATTTACTTAATTTATTTAAGTCTTTTCAATATTTATTTACTTAATTTATTTAAGCCTTTCCAATATTTATTTACTTAATTTATTTAAGCCTTTTCAATATTTATTTACTTAATTTATTTAAGTCTTTTCAATATTTATTTACTTAATTTATTTAAGCCTTTTCAATATTTATTTACTTAATTTATTTAAGTCTTTTCAATATTTATTTACTTAATTTATTTAAGCCTTTTCAATATTTATTTACTTAATTTATTTAAGCCTTTTCAATATTTATTTACTTAATTTATTTAAGCCTTTTCAATATTTATTTACTTAATTTATGTAAGCCTTTCCAATATTTATTTACTTAATTTATTTAAGCCTTTTCAATATTTATTTACTTAATTTATTAAATCTTTTCAATATTTATTTACTTAATTTATTTAAGCCTTTCCAATATTTATTTACTTAATTTATTTAAGCCTTTCCAATATTTATTTACTTAATTAATTTTAAGCCTTTTCAATATTTATTTACTTAATTTATTTAAGCCTTTTCAATATTTATTTACTTAATTTATTTAAGTCTTTTCAATATTTATTTACTTAATTTATTTATTTCTTTTCAATATTTATTTACTTAATTTATTTAAGCCTTTTCAATATTTATTTACTTAATTTATTTATTACTTTTTCAATATTTATTTACTTAATTTATTTAAGCCTTTTCAATATTTATTTACTTAATTTATTTAAGTCTTTTCAATATTTATTTACTTAATTTATTTAAGCCTTTTCAATATTTATTTACTTAATTTATTTAAGCCTTTTCAATGTTATTTTACTTAATTTATTTAAGCCTTTTCAATATTTATTTACTTCATCTATTTAAGTCTTTTCAATATTTATTTACTTAATTTATTTAAGTCTTTTCAATATTTATTTGCCAATTTATTTAAAGCCTTTTCAATATTTATTTACGCATTTATTTAGTCTTTTCAATATTTATTTACTTAATTTATTTAAGCCTTTTCAATATTTATTTTACTTAATTTATTTAAGTCTTTTCAATATTTATTTACTTAATTTATTTAAGTCTTTTCAATATTTATTTACTTAATTTATTTAAGCCTTTTCAATATTTATTTACTTAATTTATTTAAGTCTTTTCAATATTTATTTACTTAATTTAGTTAAGCCTTTTCAATATTTATTTACTTAATTTATTGAAGTCTTTTCAATATTTATTTACTTAATTTATTTAAGCCTTTCAACATTTATTTATAATTTATTTAAGTCTTTTCAATATTTATTTACTTAATTTATTTAAACCTTTTCAACATTTATTTACTTAATTTATTTAAGTCTTTTCAATATTTATTTACTTAATTTATTTAAGCCTTTTCAATATTTATTTACTTAATTTATTTAAGTCTTTTCAATATTTATTTACTTAATTTATTTAAACCTTTTCAATATTTATTTACTTAATTTATTTAAGCCTTTTCAATATTTATTTACTTAATTTTAGCCCAAGCCTTTTTAATATTTATTTACTTAATTTATGTAAGCCTTTCCAATATTTATTTACTTAATTTATTTAAGCCTTTTCAATATTTATTTACTTAATTTATTTAAGTCTTTTCAATATTTATTTTACTTAATTTATTTAAGCCTTTTCAATATTTATTTACTTAATTTATTTAAGTCTTTTCAATATTTATTTACTTAAAATTATTTAAGCCTTTTCAATATTTATTTACTTAATTTATTTAAGCCTTTTCAATATTTATTTACTTAATTTATTTAAGCCTTTTCAATATTTATTTACTTAATTTATGTAAGCCTTTCCAATATTTATTTACTTAATTTATTTAAGCCTTTTCAATATTTATTTACTTAATTTATTTAAGTCTTTTTAATGTTATTTACTTAATTTATTTAAGCCTTTCCAATATTTATTTACTTAATTTATTTAAGCCTTTTCAATATTTATTTACTTTATTTATTTAAGCCTTTCAATATTTATTTACTTAATTTATTTAAGCCTTTTCAATATTTATTTACTTAATTTATTTAAGTCTTTTCAATATTTATTTTACTTAATTTATTTAAGTCTTTTCAATATTTATTTACTTAATTTATTTAAGCCTTTCAATATTTATTTACTTAATTTATTTAAGTCTTTTCAATATTTATTTACTTAATTTATTTAGATCTTTTCAATATTTATTTACTTAATTTATTTAAGCCTTTTCAATATTTATTTACTTTATTTATTTAAGCCTTTTCAATATTTATTTACTTAATTTATTTAAGCCTTTTCAATATTTATTTACTTAATTTATTTAGCCTTTTCAATATTTATTTACTTAATTTGCCTTTGTTAAGTCTTTTCAATATTTATTTACTTAATTTATTTAAGCCTTTTTTCAATATTTATTTACTTAATTTATTTAAGTCTTTCAATATTTATTTACTTAATTTATTTAAGTCTTTTCAATATTTATTTACTTAATTTATTTAAGCCTTTTTTCAATATTTATTTACTTAATTTATTTAAGCCTTTTCAATATTTATTTACTTAATTTATTTAAGCCTTTTCCAATGTTATTTACTTAATCTATTTAAGTCTTTTCAGCCATTTATTTACTTAATTTATTTAGTCTTTCAATATTTATTTACTTAATTTATTTAAGCCTTTTCAATATTTATTTACTTAATTTATTTAAGCCTTTTCAATATTTATTTACTTAATTTATTTAAGTCTTTTCAATATTTATTTACTTAATTTATTTAAGTCTTTTCAATATTTATTTACTTAATTTATTTAAGCCTTTTCAATATTTATTTACTTAATTTATTTAAGTCTTTTCAATATTTATTTACTTAATTTAGTTAAGCCTTTTTCAATATTTATTTACTTAATTTATTTAAGTCTACTCAATATTTATTTACTTAATTTATTTAAGCCTTTTCAATATTTATTTACTTAATTTATTTAAGCCTTTCCAATATTTATTTACTTATTTATTTAAGCCTTTTTAAACATTTATTTACTTAATTTATTTAAGTCTTTTCAATATTTATTTACTTAATTTATTTAAGCCTTTTCAATATTTATTTACTTAATTTATTTAAGTCTTTTCAATATTTATTTACTTAATTTATTTAAGCCTTTTCAATATTATTTACTTAATTTATTTAAGCCTTTTCAATATTTATTTACTTAATTTATTTAAGCCTTTTTAATATTTATTTACTTAATTTATGTAAGCCTTTCCAATATTTATTTACTTAATTTATTTAAGCCTTTTCAATATTTATTTACTTAATTTATTAAATCTTTTCAATATTTATTTACTTAATTTATTTAAGCCTTTCCAATATTTATTTACTTAATTTATTTAAGCCTTTTCCAATATTTATTTACTTAATTTATTTAAGCCTTTTCAATATTTATTTACTTAATTTATTTAAGCCTTTTCAATATTTATTTACTTAATCTATTTAAGCTTTTTCAATATTTATTTACTTAATTTATTTAAGTCTTTTAATGTTATTTACTTAATTTATTTATTTCTTTTCAATATTTATTTACTTAATTTATTTAAGCCTTTTCAATATTTATTTACTTAATTTATTTAAGCCTTTTCAATATTTATTTACTTAATTTATTTAAGCCTTTTCAATATTTATTTACTTAATTTATTTAAAGTCTTTTCAATATTGTTGTAATTTATTTAAGCCTTTTCAATATTTATTTACTTAATTTATTTAAGCCTTTTCAATATTTATTTACTTAATTTTATTTAAGCCTTTTCAATATTTATTTACTTCATCTATTTAAGTCTTTTCAATATTTATTTACTTAATTTATTTAAGTCTTTTCAATATTTATTTACTTAATTTATTTAAGCCTTTTATTATTTATTTACTTAATTTATTTAAGTCTTTTCAATATTTATTTACTTAATTTATTTAAGCCTTTTCAATATTTATTTACTTAATTTATTTAAGCCTTTTCAATATTTATTTACTTAATTTATTTAAGTCTTTTCAATATTTACTTACTTAATTTATTTAAGTCTTTTCAATATTTATTTACTTAATTTATTTAAGCCTTTTCAATATTTATTTACTTAATTTATTTAAGCCTTTTCAATATTTATTTACTTAATTTATTTAAAGCCTTTTCAATATTTATTTACTTAATTTATTTAAGTCTTTCAATATTTATTTACTTAATTTATTTAAGCCTTTCCAATATTTATTTACTTAATTTATTTAAGCCTTTTCAATATTTATTTACTTAATTTATTTAAGTCTTTTCAATATTTATTTACTTAATTTATTTAAGCCTTTTCAATATTTATTTACTTAATTTATTTAAGTCTTTTCAATATTTATTTACTTAATTTATTAAGTCTTTTCAATATTTATTTACTTAATTTATTTAAGCCTTTTTCAATATTTATTTACTTAATTTATTTAAGTCTTTTCAATATTTATTTACTTAATTTATTAAGCCTTTTCAATATTTATTTACTTAATTTATTTAAGTCTTTTTCAATATTTATTTACTTAATTTATTTAAGTCTTTCAATATTTATTTACTTAATTTATTTAAGCCTTTTCAATATTTATTTACTTAATTTATTTAAGCCTTTTCAATATTTATTTACTTAATTTATTTAAGCCTTTTCAATATTTATTTACTTAATCTATTTAAGTCTTTTCAATATTTATTTACTTAATTTATTTAAGTCTTTTCAATATTTATTTACTTAATTTATTTAAGCCTTTTCAATATTTATTTACTTAATTTATTTAAGCCTTTTCAATATTTATTTACTTAATTTATTTAAGTCTTTTCAATATTTATTTACTTAATTTATTTAAGTCTTTTCAATATTTATTTACTTAATTTATTTAAATATTTTCAATATTTATTTACTTAATTTATTTAAGTCTTTTCAATATTTATTTACTTAATTTAGTTAAGCCTTTTCAATATTTATTTACTTAATTTATTTAAGTCTTTTCAATATTTATTTACTTAATTTATTTAAGCCTTTTCAATATTTATTTACTTAATTTATTTAAACCTTTCAATATTTATTTACTTAATTTATTTAAGCCTTTTCAACATTTATTTACTTAATTTATTTAAAGTCTTTTCAATATTTATTTACTTAATTTATTTAAGCCTTTTCAATATTTATTTACTTAATTTATTTAAGTCTTTTCAATATTTATTTACTTAATTTATTTAAGCCTTTTTCAATATTTATTTACTTAATTTATTTAAGCCTTTTCAATATTTATTTACTTAATTTATTTAAGCCTTTTTAATATTTATTTACTTAATTTATGTAAGCCTTTCCAATATTTATTTACTTAATTTATTTAAGCCTTTTCAATATTTATTTACTTAATTTATTTAAGTCTTTTCAATATTTATTTACTTAATTTATTTAAGCCTTTTCAATATTTATTTACTTAATTTATTTAAGTCTTTTCAATATTTATTTACTTAATTTATTTAACCTTTTCAATATTTATTTACTTAATTTATTTAAGCCTTTTCAATATTTATTTACTTAATTTATTTAAGCCTTTTCAATATTTATTTACTTAATTTATGTAAGCCTTTCCAATATTTATTTACTTAATTTATTTAAGCCTTTTCAATATTTATTTACTTAATTTATTAAATCTTTTCAATATTTATTTACTTAATTTATTTAAGCCTTTCCAATATTTATTTACTTAATTTATTTAAGCCTTTCAATATTTATTTACTTAATTTATTTAAGCCTTTTCAATATTTATTTACTTAATTTATTTAAGCCTTTTCAATATTTATTTACTTAATCTATTTAAGCCTTTTCAATATTTATTTACTTAATTTATTTAAGTCTTTTCAATATTTATTTACTTAATTTATTTATTTCTTTTCAATATTTACTTAATTTATTTAAGCCTTTTCAATATTTATTTACTTAATTTATTTAAGCCTTTTCAATATTTATTTACTTAATTTATTTAAGCCTTTTCAATATTTATTTACTTAATTTATTTAAGTCTTTTCAATATTTATTTACTTAATTTATTTAAGCCTTTTCAATATTTATTTACTTAATTTATTTAAGCCTTTTCAATATTTATTTACTTAATTTATTTAAGCCTTTTCAATATTTATTTACTTCATCTATTTAAGTCTTTTCAATATTTATTTACTTAATTTATTTAAGTCTTTTCAATATTTATTTACTTAATTTATTTAAGCCTTTTCAATATTTATTTACTTAATTTATTTAAGTCTTTTTCAATATTTATTTACTTAATTTATTTAAGCCTTTTCAATATTTATTTACTTAATTTATTTAAGCCTTTTCAATATTTATTTACTTAATTTATTTAAGTCTTTTCAATATTTACTTACTTAATTTATTTAAGTCTTTTCAATATTTTTATTTACTTAATTTATTTAAGCCTTTTCAATATTTATTTACTTAATTTATTTAAGCCTTTTCAATATTTATTTACTTAATTTATTTAAGCCTTTTCAATATTTATTTATTTACTTAATTTATTTAAGTCTTTTCAATATTTATTTACTTAATTTATTTAAGCCTTTCCAATATTTATTTACTTAATTTATTTAAGCCTTTTCAATATTTATTTACTTAATTTATTTAAGTCTTTTCAATATTTATTTACTTAATTTATTTAAGCCTTTTCAATATTTATTTACTTAATTTATTTAAGTCTTTTCAATATTTATTTACTTAATTTATTTAAGCCTTTTCAATTTTTATTTACTTAATTTATTTAAGCCTTTTTAATAATTACTTACTTAATTTATTTAAGCCTTTTTCAATATTTATTTACTTAATTTATGTAAGCCTTTCCGATATTTATTTACTTAATTTATTTAAGCCTTTTCAATATTTATTTACTTAATTTATTTAAGTCTTTTCAATATTTATTTACTTAATTTATTTAAGCCTTTCCAATATTTATTTACTTAATTTATTTAAGCCTTTTCAATATTTATTTACTTAATTTATTTAAATTATTTTAAATATTTATTTACTTAATTTATTCATGCTTTTCAATATTTATTTACTTAATTTATTTAAGTCTTTTCAATATTTATTTACTTAATTTATTTAAGTCTTTTCAATATTTATATTTATTTAAGCCTTTTCAATATTTATTTACTTAATTTATTTAAGCCTTTTCAATATTTATTTACTTAATTTATTTAAGTCTTTTCAATATTTATTTACTTAATTTATTTAAGCCTTTTCAATATTTATTCACTTAATTTATTTAAGCCTTTTCAATATTTATTTACTTAATTTATTTAAGTCTTTTCAATATTTATTTACTTAATTTATTTAAGCCTTTCAATATTTATTTACTTAATTTATTTAAGTCTTTTCAATATTTATTTACTTAATTTATTTAAGCCTTTTCAATATTTATTTACTTAATTTATTTAAGTCTTTTCAATATTTATTTACTTAATTTATTTAAGCCTTTTCAATATTTATTTACTTAATTTATTTAAGTCTTTTTCAATATTTATTTACTTAATTTATTTAAGTCTTTTCAATATTTATTTACTTAATTTATTTAAGCCTTTTCAATATTTATTTACTTAATTTATTTAAGTCTTTTCAATATTTATTTACTTAATTTAGTTAAGCCTTTTCAATATTTATTTACTTAATTTATTTAAGTCTTTTCAATATTTATTTACTTAATTTATTTAAGCCTTTTCAATATTTATTTACTTAATTTATTTAAGCCTTTCCAATATTTATTTACTTAATTTATTTAAGCCTTTTCAACATTTATTTACTTAATTTATTTAAGTCTTTTCAATATTTATTTACTTAATTTATTTAAGCCTTTTCAATATTTATTTACTTGTTTATTTAAGTCTTTTCAATATTTATTTACTTAATTTATTTAAGCCTTTCAATATTTATTTACTTAATTTATTTAAGCCTTTTCAATATTTATTTACTTAATTTATTTAAGCCTTTTTTAATATTTATTTGCTTAATTTATGTAAGCCTTTCAATATTTATTTACTTAATTTATTTAAGCCTTTTCAATATTTATTTACTTAATTTATTTAAGTCTTTTCAATATTTATTTACTTAATTTATTTAAGCCTTTTCAATATTTTATTTACTTCATCTATTTAAGTCTTTTCAATATTTATTTACTTAATTTATTTAAGTCTTTTCAATATTTATTTACTTAATTTATTTAAGCCTTTTCAATATTTATTTACTTAATTTATTTAAGTCTTTTCAATATTTATTTACTTAATTTATTTAAGCCTTTTCAATATTTATTTACTTAATTTATTTAAGCCTTTTCAATATTTATTTACTTAATTTATTTAAGTCTTTTCAATGTTACTTACTTAATTTATTTAAGTCTTTTCAATATTTATTTACTTAATTTATTTAAGCCTTTTCAATATTTATTTACTTAATTTATTTAAGCCTTTTCAATATTTATTTACTTAATTTATTTAAAAGCCTTTTCAATATTTATTTACTTAATTTATTTAAGTCTTTTCAATATTTATTTACTTAATTTATTTAAGCCTTTCCAATATTTATTTACTTAATTTATTTAAGCCTTTTCAATATTTATTTACTTAATTTATTTAAGTCTTTTTCATCTATTTATTTACTTAATTTATTTAAGCCTTTTCAATATTTATTTACTTAATTTATTTAAGTCTTTTCAATATTTATTTACTTAATTTATTTAAGCCTTTTCAATTTTATTTACTTAATTTATTTAAACCTTTTTAATAATTACTTACTTAATTTATTTAAGCCTTTTCAATATTTATTTACTTAATTTATGTAAGCCTTTCCGATATTTATTTACTTAATTTATTTAAGCCTTTTCAATATTTATTTACTTAATTTATTTAAGTCTTTTCAATATTTATTTACTTAATTTATTTAAGCCTTTCCAATATTTATTTACTTAATTTATTTAAACCTTTTCAATATTTATTTACTTAATTTATTTAAATTATTTTTCAATATTTATTTACTTAATTTATTTAAGCCTTTTCAATATTTATTTACTTAATTTATTTAAGTCTTTTTCAATATTTATTTACTTAATTTATTTAAGTCTTTTCAATGTTATTTACTTAATTTATTTAAGCCTTTTCAATATTTATTTACTTAATTTATTTAAGCCTTTTCAATATTTATTTACTTAATTTATTTAAGTCTTTTCAATATTTATTTACTTAATTTTATTTAAACCTTTTCAATATTTATTCACTTAATTTATTTAAGCCTTTTCAATATTTATTTACTTAATTTATTTAAGTCTTTTCAATATTTATTTACTTAATTTATTTAAGCCTTTTCAATATTTATTTACTTAATTTATTTAAGTCTTTTCAATATTTATTTACTTAATTTATTTAAGCCTTTTCAATATTTATTTACTTAATTTATTTAAGTCTTTTCAATATTTATTTACTTAATTTATTTAAGCCTTTTCAATATTTATTTACTTAATTTATTTAAGTCTTTTCAATATTTATTTACTTAATTTATTTAAGTCTTTTCAATATTTATTTACTTAATTTATTTAAGCCTTTTCATATTTATTTACTTAATTTATTCGCCTTTTCAATATTTATTTACTTAATTTATTTAAGTCTTTTCAATATTTATTTACTTAATTTATTTAAGCCTTTTCAATATTTATTTACTTAATTTATTTAAGTCTTTTCAATATTTATTTACTTAATTTATTTAAGCCTTTTCAATATTTATTTACTTAATTTATTTAAGTCTTTTCAATATTGTTACTTAATTTATTTAAGTCTTTTTCAATATTTATTTACTTAATTTATTTAAGCCTTTTCAATATTTATTTACTTAATTTATTTAAGTCTTTTCAATATTTATTTACTTAATTTATTTAAGCCTTTTTCAATATTTATTTACTTAATTTATTTAAGCCTTTTCAATATTTATTTACTTAATTTATTTAAGCCTTTTTAATATTTATTTGCTTAATTTATGCCAACCTTTCAATATTTATTTACTTAATTTATTTAAGCCTTTTCAATATTTATTTACTTAATTTATTTAAGTCTTTTCAATATTTATTTACTTAATTTATTTAAGCCTTTTCAATATTTATTTACTTCATCTATTTAAGTCTTTTCAATATTTATTTACTTAATTTATTTAAGTCTTTTCAATATTTATTTACTTAATTTATTTAAGCCTTTTCAATATTTATTTACTTAATTTATTTAAGTCTTTTCAATATTTATTTACTTAATTTATTTAAGCCTTTTCAATATTTATTTACTTAATTTATTTAAGCCTTTTCAATATTTATTTACTTAATTTATTTAAAGTCTTTTCAATATTTACTTACTTAATTTATTTAAGTCTTTTCAATATTTATTTACTTAATTTATTTAAGCCTTTTCAATATTTATTTACTTAATTTATTTAAGCCTTTTCAATATTTATTTACTTAATTTATTTAAGCCTTTTCAATATTTATTTACTTAATTTATTTAAGTCTTTTCAATATTTATTTACTTAATTTCTTTATTTAAGCCTTTCCAATATTTATTTACTTAATTTATTTAAGCCTTTTCAATATTTATTTACTTAATTTATTTAAGTCTTTTCAATATTTATTTACTTAATTTATTTAAGCCTTTTTCAATATTTATTTACAATTTATTTAAGTCTTTTCAATATTTATTTACTTAATTTATTTAAGCCTTTTCAATTTTTATTTACTTAATTTATTTAAGCCTTTTTAATAATTACTTACTTAATTTATTTAAGCCTTTTCAATATTTATTTACTTAATTTATGTAAGCCTTTCCGATATTTATTTACTTAATTTATTTAAGCCTTTTCAATATTTATTTACTTAATTTATTTAAGTCTTTTCAATATTTATTTACTTAATTTATTTAAGCCTTTCCAATATTTATTTACTTAATTTATTTAAGCCTTTTCAACTATTTATTTACTTAATTTATTTAAGTCTTTTCAATATTTATTTACTTAATTTATTTAAGCCTTTTCAATATTTATTTACTTAATTTATTTAAGTCTTTTCAATATTTATTTACTTAATTTATTTAAGTCTTTTCAATATTTATTTACTTAATTTATTTAAGCCTTTCAATATTTATTTACTTAATTTATTTAAGCCTTTTCAATATTTATTTACTTAATTTATTTAAGTCTTTTCAATATTTATTTACTTAATTTATTTAAGCCTTTTCAATATTTATTCACTTAATTTATTTAAGCCTTTCAATATTTATTTACTTAATTTATTTAAGTCTTTTCAATATTTATTTACTTAATTTATTTAAGCCTTTTCAATATTTATTTACTTAATTTATTTAAGTCTTTTCAATATTTATTTACTTAATTTATTTAAGCCTTTTCAATATTTATTTACTTAATTTATTTAAGTCTTTTCAATATTTATTTACTTAATTTATTTAAGCCTTTTCAATATTTACTTAATTTATTTAAGTCTTTTCAATATTTATTTACTTAATTTATTTAGTCTTTTCAATATTTATTTACTTAATTTATTTAAGCCTTTTCAATATTTATTTACTTAATTTATTTAAGTCTTTTCAATATTTATTTACTTAATTTATTTAAGCCTTTTCAATATTTATTTACTTAATTTATTTAAGTCTTTTCAATATTTATTTACTTAATTTATTTAAGCCTTTTCAATATTTATTTACTTAATTTATTTAAGCCTTTTAATATTTATTTATTTACTTAATTTATTTAAGCCTTTTCAACATTTATTTACTTAATTTATTTAAGTCTTTTCAATATTTATTTACTTAATTTATTTAAGCCTTTTCAATATTTATTTACTTAATTTATTTAAGTCTTTTCAATATTTATTTACTTAATTTATTTAAGCCTTTTCAATATTTATTTACTTAATTTATTTAAGCCTTTTCAATATTTATTTACTTAATTTATTTAAGCCTTTTTAATATTTATTTGCTTAATTTATGTAAGCCTTTCAATATTTATTTACTTAATTTATTTAAGCCTTTTCAATATTTATTTACTTAATTTATTTAAGTCTTTTCAATATTTATTTACTTAATTTATTTAAGCCTTTTCAATATTTATTTACTTAATTTATTTAAGTCTTTTCAATATTTATTTACTTAATTTATTTAAGCCTTTTCAATATTTATTTACTTAATTTATTTAAGCCTTTTCAATATTTATTTACTTAATTTATTTAAGCCTTTTCAATATTTATTTACTTAATTTATGTAAGCCTTTCCAATATTTATTTACTTAATTTATTTAAGCCTTTTCAATATTTATTTACTTAATTTATTAAATCTTTTCAATATTTATTTACTTAATTTATTTAAGCCTTTCCAATATTTATTTACTTAATTTATTTAAGCCTTTCCAATATTTATTTACTTAATTAATTTAAGCCTTTTCAATATTTATTTACTTAATTTATTTAAGCCTTTTCAATATTTATTTACTTAATTTATTTAAGCCTTTTCAATATTTATTTACTTAATTTATTTAAGTCTTTTCAATATTTATTTACTTAATTTATTTATTTCTTTTCAATATTTATTTACTTAATTTATTTAAGCCTTTCAATATTTATTTACTTAATTTATTTAAGCCTTTTCAATATTTATTTACTTAATTTATTTAAGCCTTTTCAATATTTATTTACTTAATTTATTTAAGTCTTTTCAATATTTATTTACTTAATTTATTTAAGCCTTTTCAATATTTATTTACTTAATTTATTTAAGCCTTTTCAATATTTATTTACTTAATCTATTTAAGCCTTTTCAATATTTATTTACTTAATTTATTTAAGTCTTTTCAATATTTATTTACTTAATTTATTTATTTCTTTTCAATATTTATTTACTTAATTTATTTAAGCCTTTTCAATATTTATTTACTTAATTTATTTAAGCCTTTTCAATATTTATTTACTTAATTTATTTAAGCCTTTTTCAATATTTATTTACTTAATTTATTTAAGTCTTTTCAATATTTATTTACTTAATTTATTTAAGCCTTTTCAATATTTATTTACTTAATTTATTTAAGCCTTTTCAATATTTATTTACTTAATTTATTTAAGCCTTTTCAATATTTATTTACTTCATCTATTTAAGTCTTTCCAATATTTATTTACTTAATTTATTTAAGTCTTTTCAATATTTATTTACTTAATTTATTTAAGCCTTTTCAATATTTATTTACTTAATTTATTTAAGCCTTTTCAATATTTATTTACTTAATTTATTTAAACCTTTTCAACATTTATTTACTTAATTTATTTAAGTCTTTTCAATATTTATTTACTTAATTTATTTAAGCCTTTTCAATATTTATTTACTTAATTTATTTAAGTCTTTTCAATATTTATTTACTTAATTTATTTAAGCCTTTTCAATATTTATTTACTTAATTTATTTAAGCCTTTTCAATATTTATTTACTTAATTTATTTAAGCCTTTTTAATATTTATTTACTTAATTTATGTAAGCCTTTCAATATTTATTTACTTAATTTATTTAAGCCTTTTCAATATTTATTTACTTAATTTATTTAAGTCTTTTTCAATATTATTTACTTAATTTATTTAAGCCTTTTCAATATTTATTTACTTAATTTATTTAAGTCTTTTCAATATTTATTTACTTAAAATTATTTAAGCCTTTTCAATATTTATTTACTTAATTTATTTAAGCCTTTTCAATATTTATTTACTTAATTTATTTAAGCCTTTTCAATATTTATTTACTTAATTTATGTAAAGCCTTTCCAATATTTATTTACTTAATTTATTTAAGCCTTTTCAATATTTATTTACTTAATTTATTTAAGTCTTTTCAATATTTATTTACTTAATTTATTTAAGCCTTTCCAATATTTATTTACTTAATTTATTTAAGCCTTTTCAATATTTATTTACTTTATTTATTTAAGCCTTTTCAATATTTATTTACTTAATTTATTTAAGCCTTTTCAATATTTATTTACTTAATTTATTTTAGTCTTTTCAATATTTATTTACTTAATTTATTTAAGTCTTTTCAATATTTATTTACTTAATTTATTTAAGCCTTTTCAATATTTATTTACTTAATTTATTTAAGTCTTTTCAATATTTATTTACTTAATTTATTTAAGCCTTTTCAATATTTATTTACTTAATTTATTTAAGTCTTTTCAATATTTATTTACTTAATTTATTTAAACCTTTTCAACATTTATTTACTTAATTTATTTAAGTCTTTTCAATATTTATTTACTTAATTTATTTAAGCCTTTCAATATTTATTTACTTAATTTATTTAAGTCTTTTCAATATTTATTTACTTAATTTATTTAAGCCTTTTCAATATTTATTTACTTAATTTTTAAGCCTTTTCAATATTTATTTACTTAATTTATTTAAGCCTTTTTAATATTTATTTACTTAATTTATGTAAGCCTTTCAATATTTATTTACTTAATTTATTTAAGCCTTTTCAATATTTATTTACTTAATTTATTTAAGTCTTTTCAATATTTATTTACTTAATTTATTTAAGCCTTTTCAATATTTATTTACTTAATTTATTTAAGTCTTTTCAATATTTATTTACTTAAAATTATTTAAGCCTTTTCAATATTTATTTACTTAATTTATTTAAGCCTTTTCAATATTTATTTACTTAATTTATTTAAGCCTTTTCAATATTTATTTACTTAATTTATGTAAGCCTTTCAATATTTATTTACTTAATTTATTTAAGCCTTTTCAATATTTATTTACTTAATTTATTTAAGTCTTTTCAATATTTATTTACTTAATTTATTTAAGCCTTTCCAATATTTATTTACTTAATTTATTTAAGCCTTTTCAATATTTATTTACTTTATTTATTTTAAGCCTTTTCAATATTTATTTACTTAATTTATTTAAGCCTTTTCAATATTTATTTACTTAATTTATTTAAGTCTTTTCAATATTTATTTACTTAATTTATTTAAGTCTTTTCAATATTTATTTACTTAATTTATTTAAGCCTTTTCAATATTTATTTACTTAATTTATTTAAGTCTTTTCAATATTTATTTACTTAATTTATTTAAGCCTTTTCAATATTTATTTACTTAATTTATTTAAGTCTTTTCAATATTTATTTACTTAATTTATTTAAGTCTTTTCAATATTTATTTACTTAATTTATTTAAGCCTTTTCAATATTTATTTACTTAATTTATTTAAGCCTTTTCAATATTTATTTACTTAATTTATTTAAGCCTTTTCAATATTTATTTACTTAATCTATTTAAGTCTTTTCAATATTTATTTACTTAATTTATTTAAGTCTTTTCAATATTTATTTACTTAATTTATTTAAGCCTTTTCAATATTTATTTACTTAATTTATTTAAGTCTTTTCAATATTTATTTACTTAATTTATTTAAGCCTTTTCAATATTTATTTACTTAATTTATTTAAGTCTTTTCAATATTTATTTACTTAATTTATTTAAGTCTTTTCAATATTTATTTACTTAATTTATTTAAGCCTTTTCAATATTTATTTACTTAATTTATTTAAGTCTTTTTCAATATTTATTTACTTAAATTTATTTAAGCCTTTTCAATATTTATTTACTTAATTTATTTAAGTCTTTTCAATATTTATTTACTTAATTTATTTAAGCCTTTTCAATATTTATTTACTTAATTTATGTAAGCCTTTCCAATATTTATTTACTTAATTTATTTAAGCCTTTTCAATATTTATTTACTTAATTTATTTAAGTCTTTTCAATATTTATTTACTTAATTTATTTAAGCCTTTTCAATATTTATTTACTTAATTTATTTAAGTCTTTTCAATATTTATTTACTTAATTTATTTAAGCCTTTTCAATATTTATTTACTTAATTTATTTAAGCCTTTTCAATATTTATTTTTAATATTTATTTACTTAATTTATGTAAGCCTTTCCAATATTTATTTACTTAATTTATTTAAGCCTTTTCAATATTTATTTACTTAATTTATTTTTAGTCTTTTCAATATTTATTTACTTAATTTATTTAAGCCTTTTCAATATTTATTTACTTAATTTATTTAAGTCTTTTCAATATTTATTTACTTAATTCATTTAAGCCTTTTCAATTTTATTTACTTAATTTATTTAAGCCTTTTCAATATTTATTTACTTAATTTATTTAAGCCTTTTCAATATTTATTTACTTAATTTATGTAAGCCTTTCCAATATTTATTTACTTAATTTATTTAAGCCTTTTCAATATTTATTTACTTAATTTTTTTAAGTCTTTTCAATATTTATTTACTTAATTTATTTAAGCCTTTCCAATATTTATTTACTTAATTTATTTAAGCCTTTTCAATATTTATTTACTTAATTTATTTAAGTCTTTTCAATATTTATTTACTTAATTTATGTAAGCCTTTCCAATATTTATTTACTTAATTTATTTAAGTCTTTTCAATATTCATTTACTTAATTTATTTAAGTCTTTTCAATATTTATTTACTTAATTTATTTAAGCCTTTTCAATATTTATTTACTTAATTTATTTAAGCCTTTTCAATATTTATTTACTTAATTTATTTAAGCCTTTTTCAGTATTTATTTACTTAATTTATTTAAGCCTTTTCAATATTTATTTACTTAATTTATTTAAGCCTTTTCAATATTTATTTACTTAATTTATTTAAGCCTTTTCAATATTTATTTACTTAATTTATTTAAGTCTTTTCAATATTTATTTACTTAAATAAAGTTTTTTCAATATTTATTGACTTAATTCATGTAAGTCTTTTCAATATTTATTTAGTTAATGTATTTAAGTCTTTTCAATATTTATTTACTTAATTTATTTAAATCTTTTCAATATTTTTCTCTTTCGCGTATTTTTTGATTTATTAAATTTAAGTCATGTGATTCTAGAAATTTTCATCATGATGTGGTCGTAGGTAGCGTAGTAGGAATTTATATATCAAGTAAAAGATATGAGAATATAGAATAAATAAAATAAGTTCTCTAGAGGTGATGAACTCTAAACAAAAGATCTGCAAAGTTTCGGTTTTCTAATTTGTTTTCTTCTCAAGAGGAGAAATAACTAGAAAAGAAGGAAAAAGAAACAGAGAATACAAAAGAGAGAAAAGAGAATGAGAAAAGGTGAAAGAGAGAAAAGGTAAAAGAGAAAGAGAGAGAGAGAGAGGGGGGAGGTAAAGGAAGAAGATACAGAGAAAGCATTAAGGAGGAAGAAAAGAGTAAGAAAAGGTTAGGGGAATAAAGAGTGTGAGAGAGAAAATGTATACGAGGAAGAAAGAGAGAAAAGGCAAAGGAGAAAGAAAGAGAGAGAGAGAGAGAGAGAAAAGGTAAAAAAGGAAGAGAGAAAAAGCAAAGAAGAAAGAAGGAGAAAAAATGTAAAAGAGGAAGAAAAAGAGAAAACGTCAAGGAAGAAGAAAGATAGAAAAAGTAAAAAAGGAAGAAAGAGAGAAAATGTAAAAAGGAGAAGAAAAAGAGAAAAGATAAAGGAGGAAGAAAGAGAGAAAAGTTAAAGGAGTAAGAAAGAGAGTAAGCAAAGGTAATGGGAAGAAAGAGAGAGAGAAAATGTATAGGAGGAAGAAAGAAAGAAAAGAAAACGTAAAAGAGGAAGAAAGAAAGAGAGAGAGAGAGAAACGGTAAAGCTGGAAGAAAGAGAGAAAGGGTAAAGGAGTAAGAGAAAGAGAGAAAGAAAACGTAAAGGAGGAAGAAAGAGAGAAAAAGTAAAAAAAGAAGAAGGAGAGAAAATGTAAAAAGGAGAAGTAAAAGAGAAAAGGCAAAGAAGGATGAAAGAGAAAAATGTAAAAGGGAAAGAAAAAGAGAAAACGTAGAGGAGGAAGAAAGAGAAAAAAGTAAAAAAGGAAGAAGGAAAAAAATTAAAAAGGGGGGGGAGAAAAAAGAAAAATAAAGAAGGAAGAAAAGTTAAAAAGGTGGAAAAATAAAAAGGAGTAGGAAAAAGAAAGAAAGAAAGAAAGAATAAATGAATAAGAAGGAGAAGAAATGCAACTTACCTGGGGCATTCATCGCTGCCTTGCTGCATCAGAGCACCAAGCGAGAACCATAGGGAATTTGACACAGTAAAATCATTCACCATTTTTTCTCCATTCATTGACGTGTCCTTGTGCCACTCATACGGACTGAAGCGACTTACAAGCCAGAGACCTGAGAAGAAGAAAATACAGTGTTATGCTAAGTAATTATTATAAGTTTAAAAACGTAACGAAACAGCAGAAATCATTTATAACTCTGCTACGTAGGTAGAAATCACTTTAAAACACATGGCCCAAAGATTGCGTCGGCATTTGGCTTTGACCGCAATATCCACTTTTATACTTACATCTTTGATATTTAGCACTTTTGACAATAAATATAGCATACATTAAATCTATCTATCTATCTATCTATCTATCTATCTATCTATCAGAATTAGCTGCTCTATATTTAATTTAGGCTATCTATCTATCTATCTATCTATCTATCTATCTATCTATCTATCTATCTATCAGAATTGCTGCTCATATTTAATTTAGATCTATCTATCTATCTATCTATCTATCTATCTATCTATCTATCTATCAGAATTGCTGCTCATATTTAATTTAGGCTATCTATCTATCTATCTATCTATCTATCTATCTATCTATCTATCTATCTATCAGAATTGCTGCTCATATTTAATTTAGACTATCTATCTATCTATCTATCTATCTATCTATCTATCTATCTATCTATCTATCAATTGCTGCTCATATTTAATTTAGGCTATCTATCTATCTATCTATCTATCTATCTATCTATCTATCTATCTATCTATCTATCTATCTATCTATGAATTGCTGCTCATATTTAATTTAGGCTATCTATCTATCTATCTATCTATCTATCTATCTATCTATCTATCTATCTATCTAATGCCTGTCAGAAATGTGGTTAGACTGTCAAAAGCTCAGGTGGTCCAAATCATCAGATGAAAATTTATCAGGCTGCCGCCCTCCAGCCAGAAATTGTCGCCCGTAACAGCAATTTGTCCGATAATCGCTACTGTTCTATTTGTTAAAGTATTCACAAATCTTTCTCACAACTGAAAAGTCACCTTCGTAGATGTCGAAGAATGACTCATTGTCTCCATGGCAACAGTGTCTGCTGGGCGACATTTTTAAGCACAGAATAATGATTAACTAGAAATGAGTTTGGCTCAGTAACAAGTCGATTGCCATCTCCCTCTCAGACACACATGCACGCACACACATATTTAATTTTAACATTTAAAATTTACTAAATTATGAAGGAAGAGTACTGTATATGGAAGAGGTTTAAATGCAAGCTGAGGGTGGACGATAAAGTCTTTCAAGTGATAGTCCGGGACTAGAAAGCTTTTTGTGAGAAAAGCCGGCAGATCGGTAATCGAAGACGCAGACAGTAACAGAAATGGTGGAAATGCTGAAAGTGTTTAAGAAAGTATTAAAAATTCCAAACAGAATAATAATAATAATAATAATAATAATAATAAACAAACGTGACTATGAAAAAAAGATAGGTAAAAAAAAGATGAAAAGAATGTGATATTTCAGACTCAAAAGTGTTTGCCAAGTTTCGATAAGAGATGATGACATGTAGGTAGCCTTTGATTACGAAAAAAATTGCCTTACTTCAAAGCGTAAAAAACAATCATTGGAAAGTTGAATAGATAAAAACAATTGGTAGGAAGCAAACGACATATTTCTTAGCAACATGAAGAAAACTATTCTCGCAAACCCTGTTTGCTGGCTTGACGCAGGTTTGAAAAAACAAAAAAAACAAAAAAACAAAAAACAAAAACAACGACAAAAAAATAAAACAAAACGAAACAATAAACAAAAAACAACAACAAAAAACAAAAAACAAACGCGATGGCTAATACAAGAGGAATCATTTTGAAAGTCAATCGAATAACCTTAAATAAACCTTTCGAAATGTATATAAAAAAGTTTTTTTTCTTATTTCATTTAATTTCTTATCAAGCATAAAACAATTTTTCCTTTTTCTTAATATGGCACAACTCAACAATTTTAGTGTGAAAGTGTCAAAAACGGAAGATGATAAAAAACTAAGCCGAATTTCTTAAAAAAAAAACTAAATAGAAAAGCAGGATAAATAAAAAGAAGAAAAACAGGAAGGAAAAAGAAAGAAAACATAAGAAAAAATAAGCAGATAAATGAGAACAAAAATCAAGTAGAAAGAAGAAAGAAAAAGTAGGAAAAAGAAGAGAGAGAAAACAAAAAAAAGAAAAAGAAAGAAAAAGCAAAAAAGAAAGAAGAAAGAAAAAGCAGGAAAAATGAAAAAGAAAAAATGAAAGAAACTGCAATAAAAAAGGGAGAAAAAACAAGAAAAAAGGTGTAAGAAGAAAGAAAAAGCAAGAAATAAGTAAAAGAAAGCAGGTAAAGGAAGAATGAAAATGCAGAAAAAAGAAGAAAGTAAATACGAGAAAAAAAGAAAGAAACTGCAATTAAAAAAAGAAAGAAAAACAAGAAAAAGTAGAAAGAAAAAGCAGTAAGAAAGAGAAAAAATAGTAGAAAAAATAAAATAAAAAGCATGAAAAAAAAAGAATGAGAAAGAAAAAAGAAAGAAAAGCAGATAAAAAGAAGAATAAAAACAAGTAAAAAGAAGACAAGAAAAACAAGTGAAAAGAAAAGAAAAAGCAGAAAAAAGGGTGAATGAAAAAGCAGGAAAAAGAAGAAGGAAAGGCAGAAAAAAACAAAAACGAAAAAGCAGGAAAAAAGAAAAGTCAGGAAAAACGTAAAAAATATCAGAAAAAGATGAAAGAAGAAACACTTTAAGGAAGAAAGAAAAATCAAGTCAAAGAAGAAATACAAAATCAGGAAAAAGATAAACAAGAAGCAGATAAACGAAGAATGAAAAAGAAAGTAAAAGAAAAAAAAGCAGAAATAAAAGTAAGAAAAAGCAAGAAAAAAGATGAATGACAAAGCAGAAAAGTAAAAGGAAAAGTGGAAAAAATAAGAAAGAAAAAACAGGAAAAAAGAGGAACAAAAAATAGAAAAAAGCAAAAAAGAAATAAAAGCAGAAAAAAAGATGAATGAAAAAGAAAAAGAAAAAAAGAAGAAAGAAAAGGCAAGAAAAAGTAGAAAGTAAAAACAGGAAAAAAAGGTAAAAGAAAAAGCAAGAAAACAAAAGGAAAAAATAGGAGAAAAAAGATGAAAGAACAAGTAGGAAAAATAATATAAGAAAAATAAATCAAGAAAATGGAAAAAAGAAAAAGGAAAAGTAGCTGAAAGAAGAAAAAAGGAAGTAAAGAGAAGAAAGAAAAAGCAAGAAAAATGAGGAAAGAAAAAGCAGTTAAAAGAAGAAAGAACAAAATGCAAGAAAAACGAAGAGAGGGAAAGAGACAAAAAAAGAGGAGAAAAAGCAAGTAAAATGAAGAAATATAAAGCAGGAAAACAGAGGCGAGGAAAAGCACGAAAACGATAAATGAAAAAAGAAGGAAAAAAGAAGGAAAAGCAAGAAAAAAGAAGAACGAAAAAGCAAGTAAAAAGAAGAAAAGGCAGAAAAAAGAGAAAAGAAAGGCAAGAAAAAAGAAAGAAAGAAATAAAAGCAGGAAAAATAAGAATAAAAAAAACTAGAAAGAAGAAGAATGAAAAAATAGAAAAAAACCAGAAAGTTAAATGAAAAAGAAAAAAAGAAAGAAAATGTAATTAAAAAAGAAAGAAAAGCAAGAAAAGGGAGAAAGAAAAAGCTGGGAAAAAGAATAGAAAAATGCAGGAAAAATGATGAAAAAAACAGGAAAAGGATAAAACAAAATCGGAAAGAAAGAAGAAGAAAAAGCAGGAAAAAGAAGAAAAAAGCAAGTAAAAAAGAAAGAAAAGTCAAGAAAAAAGAGGAAAGAAAAATCAGGAAAAAATAAAAGCATGAAAAAAACTGAAACAAAAAGAAAAAAGACGAAAGAAACTGCAAGTGAAAATAGAAAGTAAAAAAAGACAGAAAACGCATGGAAAAGAAGAAATAAACAGGAAACATGTAAGAGAAAGAAGCAGGAAAAAGAAGAAAAAGCAAGAAAAGAAAAGAAAGAAAAAACATGTAAAACGTAACAGAAAAAGCAGGAAAAAAGAAACAAAGAACTAAAAGCAGGAGAAAGTAAAAGAAAAATCAGGAAAAAGAGGGAAAATAGCAGAAAACAAATGAAAGAAAAGCAAAAGAAAGAAAAAAAGCAGGAAAAAAAGGTGATAAAAAAGTAGACAAAAAGAAAGAAAGAAAAAAAACAGGAAAAAAGAAGAGGAATGAAAAATCAGGAAAAAGAGGGAAAATAGCAGAAAACAAATGAAAGAAAAGCAAAAGAAAGAAAAAAAGCAGGAAAAAAAGGTGATAAAAAAGTAGACAAAAAGAAAGAAAGAAAAAAACAGGAAAAAAGAAGAGGAATGAAAAATCAGGAAAAAGAGGGAAAATAGCAGAAAACAAATGAAAGAAAAGCAAAAGAAAGAAAAAAAGCAGGAAAAAAAGGTGATAAAAACGTAGACAAAAAGAAAGAAAGAAAAAAAACAAGAGGAATGAAAAAGCAGGAAAAAGAAAAAAGGGAAGAGAAAACAAATGAAAGAAAAGCAAAAGAAAGAAAAAAAGCAGGAAAGAAAGGTGGGAAAAAATAGACAAAGAAAGAAAAAAAACAGGAAAAAAGAAGAGGAAATGAAAAAGAAAAAGAGGGAAAAAAAGAAAAGAAAACAAAATGAAAGAAAAAAGCAAAAGGAAAGAAAAAAATGCAGGACAAAAAAGGGAAAAAATAGACAAAAAGAAAGAAAGAAAAAAAACAGGAAAAAAGAAGAGGAATGAAAAAGCAGGAAAAAGAGGGAAAATAGCAGAAAACAAATGAAAGAAAAGCAAAAGAAAGAAAAAAAATGCAGGACAAAAAGGTGATAAAAAAGTAGACAAAAAGAAAGAAAGAAAAAAAACAGGAAAAAAGAAGAGGAATGAAAAAGCAGGAAAAAGAGGGAAAATAGCAGAAAACAAATGAAAGAAAAGCAAAAGAAAGAAAAAAAATGCAGGACAAAAAGGTGATAAAAAAGTAGACAAAAAGAAAGAAAGAAAAAAAACAGGAAAAAAGAAGAGGAATGAAAAATCAGGAAAAAGAGGGAAAATAGCAGAAAACAAATGAAAGAAAAGCAAAAGAAAGAAAAAAGCAGGAAAAAAAGGTGATAAAAAAGTAGACAAAAAGAAAGAAAGAAAAAAACAGGAAAAAAGAAGAGGAATGAAAAATCAGGAAAAAGAATGGAAAAAATAATAATTAGGTAACCAATGATAATAAAACAATAAAATATCTTATTTATTATCTTTTATTTTCAATTTTATGTTTTCAGGGTCTGTGATTTGAAGAACTGGAGAAACGACAGGAAGTGTAAATACTAAAAAAATAAAAACAACAACAACAAAATAAACCGAGGAGACACTTCAAACTCAAAGCATTACCTTAGTCTTTCGTGCATATTTAAAAAATATTTTCTAATATTTTTAAAAATATTTTCATTAAGAAGAAAATTTTTCTGAATAACTCTCTTGTTAAACCGTTGGCTCAATTCGTTTTTGACTTATTTTTTTGAATTGTTCATTATTTCACGTTTGACGCAATTTTTACACTTTACAATCGTTTCTTGAGCATTTCCAAGTTGTAGTCCTTCATATCATTTTAATATAATGCCTGTAGTCCATGAAAATTGACTTGTGTCAAAGATAGTTTTCTTTGGTTTGTTTGACGGCATATCAACTTCATATGGGTCATTTAATACCGAATTTTTCTTTTGCAAGCATTAATATTTTTTCCCCAAAAGAGTATTGCCGGTAAGTTGTTCTTTTTTTAATATGAAAATATATGGCTGGAAAATGTTTCGAATGTGATTTTATATTTTCCTGTATTGACCCCAGTTTGTGGGGTTCACTCTGCTCATAGGTGGGACCGTAACAAAAGCTATCTCCCGGGGTCAGGGTGGACTTGGGAATAACAGCAATAAAGAGGTGGTTATACGCTTCTAACAAGCCTTTCGGTTAGAGGCCCTGCTGCCGGATGTGGTTTACTATCATACCCAGGAAAAGTAGTTTTACTTTACTAAGCACTGCTTAGATGTGGCATAAGGCTGAAAATATAAGATAAGGTAACCAGTAGGGATCGAACTCACGACTGAGATGTAACTGATTTTAACAAAGCATGCATGCTAGCCATTGCCCCACGTCAAAGTGCCTCAGTGAATTTCTAAGTACAGCTTAGGTGTGGCGCAACGTCGAAAGTATGGGGTCGCCAGTGAGGATCGAACTCATTACATAGTGTAATAGGTCTAAGGTTGCTAACCACTACACCACATTGAAGGGCCCAAAAGATAAGGTAGTTTTCTTGGCACATTTTATGACTACTTAATAAAAAAAAAATCTGTCTGTCTGTCTGTCTGTCTATCACCGGTTACGTTCAATCACCGAAGTTAAGCAACGCTGAGTTTGATCAGTATTCAAAGGGGTGATTGATTAGAGATATCAGGTGCTGTGAACATGTGGTTTTATCGAAAAGAAGCTCGGAATTGGTCATGAGGAAGCCGTGTTCCAACTCAGTCAGTTGGAATTCATTTAGGCGAAAAGATAATTCGGAAACGTAGGAACACATCTATTCTCTCCACGGCTACAGATTAATTCTTTTTTAATCGTATCACCCCGAGCAAGGCGGTAACGCCACTGATGTGCAGGGGGCTACGTAAGAGTGAAAAGATTGGAAAAGAGAAAGCCGGAAACCACAAACAGGAACAAGGGATGAGCCTCTTCACCCGTTCAATAGACGTGGGTAAAGAGTTGTATCATTCAGTAATTATTATCTCACCCACCAGAAAAAAAAATCTTAGAATCTATCACCTTTCTCAGTCTGTTCAATATCTATCTATCTATCTATCTATCTATCTATCTATCTATCTATCTATCTCAGTCGGATCTATCTATCTATCTATCTATCTATCTATCTATCTATCTATCTATCTATCTATTGCAGTATTTTCATTTCTATCCTTCTTGTCTCATTCTCCGACTTTGCTAGTGCTTCTTCATAATGTTTCACCCTAATTTTGTACTCTCAATAAGGTTATATTTGTCCATATCTCTGTTTTATAATATCTTCTAACTACAGTCCTCAAAAGCCTTTTGCATTGAAGTTTAGGCGTTGCTCTTTGAGATTTTTAACAGCACTCATTTGTTTCTAACGAGTTTTCCCCTTTTATCAGCACCCTACTTACCTTTTTAGAATGTTCATCTTGCTTGTTTTATGCATACTTCGGTTCTCGGTCTCACGTTTTCCAGCCTCTTTTTTAACTCTTCCCCATAAATTTAAACTCATGCACCTTCATATTCATATTTCCAATTCTTAACTCGTGTCTTAGTCGTTTTCTCTTGCTGAAGATTTTACTTGCCTTCTTTTTGCAGTTGATGGTTAGTCCTTTTTTTCGCTTTCTTCTACTGACCTATATAGGAGGCCTTGTAGTTTCATTTCCGAGTCGGCTATCAAGTGTCATTTGCGTATCTTATATTGTAGGGTTTGATACATTCACACCCACACACACATGGTCATTCTGCGTTCACGTAATAAACCTAGTTTTCCCGCGCTACGGTATGCCGATATAAGCGGGGAACGTCACGTGTTACGGCAGTTAGGATTCTGTCCCGAGTAAGAGCAGACATGTTTATTACCTAACTCACATATACACACGCGCACTAATTGCGGGTAGAATGTTGGGAAATTTCCCCACAGATTAGAAAAAACTGTTACCTTTTCTATCCTATGTTAATACCATTTCAAGTGACTCTAAATTCTGCACCTTTTTTATGTTTATATCTCTAATCGTAACAAATAAATGACGAAATATCAAATACAGTCAGTTATGATAGGATTTTATTTTTTTAGATTAAAGTTGACATCTTTTTTTGATTTCTTGTTGTTGTTATTTACTTTAAAATAATTCCATGTTGCTCATTCTCTACATTTCTGGAATTTTCAGTTCTCTTCTGGAAAAAATACATACCTGTCGCCTATAGCTTTTTTCCTCATCTGTGGGAGATTATCCAACAGTTACTGCAATATCAGTGGACGGATATCACATAAGAATCCGGCACTCTCTTCTTTGTTTCTAATGAATTTTTCCCGCTTCTCAGCTTTTGGAGTGTTTCTTTTTCTAGTCCAATACGTCTTCGTATCTCGGTGTCACATTTTACATCCTTTCTTAAAATGCTTTCAATATATTTGAACTTCAGCACCTGCTTGATTTTTATATCTCCACAATTTCCCGTTCTTTGTAGCCCCTAGAAAATTTTGACATTTTGTTATTTCGGCTAAACCCGGTAGCCGGACAATTCGCCGACGGGCATTTTGGCGATTGACAATTGACAGACACGACAATTAGTCAACGCTTTAAGTCTTTTTTTTGTTAATAGAAACTGTCGGTGAACTGTCCAGGTGTTGGTGGATGCAAGTGTTCCGAAGGCGTTCTGCTAATTCCATCATCGATTGTTGTCAGCTTTGCTTTGCACAGTTTCGTTGTTCACACCTCCAGTAACTTTTAGTTTCTCTAGTTTTGTAAGTGTTATAACAGAAGACGGAAAGTGCGACACAGATCGGAAGGCGAATTGGTATGGCGAAGGAAGCATTCCAAAAGTTGAGTAAAGTATTAAGAAACAGGACAATTTCGCTAGAAACAAAGAAGTGAGTACTGGATTGCTATGTGATGTCGGTTCTTCAATATGGCAGTGAATGTTGGACAATATCATCAAAGATGAAGGAAAAACTTGAAGCAGCTAAAATGTGGTTCTACAGGATGATGCTGCGAATATCATGGATCTAGCATGTGAGCAATGATGAGGTTTTGGAAAGGATGGAAACGAAAAGGAAATTATTACTGAGCATCAGGAGAAGACAGCTGAAGTTCCTGGGACATGTAATGAGGAAAGAGAGCTTGGAGAACCTGATACTAACAGGACAGACAGAGGGAAAAAGAGACAGTGAAAAGCAGTGGATAACATATTTGAAGGACCTGATCAGGTGGATGATGGAACGAGGATTGCATGCTGTAACAGGAGAAAGCGTGCTAAGATTCACCAGGGATAGGAAGAGGTAGAAATCCATGATCGTCTACGTCCTGAAAGGACAGGGCACATAGAAGAAGAAGTTTTGTCAACAATATAGGCGTATCCCTTAAATAAATGGTTTCTGCCTCCACGTTCTGTTTTGACAAACTCCATGATGACAACTGAAGAGCTTAGAAAGAACGTTCCCCACCAAAAAAAAAAAAAAAAAAAAAAAATAATAATAATTAGATGAGAGCTTAAACGAGAAAAGACTTAAAGCGTCGATCAATTCTCCTGTCTGGGAATGGGCTGTTGGTGGACTGTCCGCACAGGGCGAAACCCTGTTCTGCTAACAATTGCTTTAATATTATTGAGATTTTCTCAAATACAGCCATATTTAATGGAGGTAATCCTATTGGATCGAACTCACTACACAGTGTAATAAGTCTTAGCATGCTAACCACTACACCACGTCGAAGGGCCCAAAAGATAAGGTAGTTTTTTTGGAAAATTTTATGACCATTTAATAAATACATAAATAAATCTATCTATCTATGTTAGTTGGATCATATCTATCTATCTATCTATCTATCTATCTATCTATCTATCTCATACTGTTCAATATATATATATATATATATATATATATATATATATATGTTAGTTGGATAATATCTATCTATCTATCTATCTATCTATCTATCTATCTCAGTCTGTTCAATATCTATCTATCTATCTATCTATCTATCTATCTATCTCATACTGTTCAATATATATATATATATATATATATATATATATATATTATTGGATAATATTGGATAATATCTATCTATCTATCTATCTATCTATCTATCTATTACAGTATTTTCATTTCTATCTATCTTTTTTGTTATGGAGGTAATACTATTGGAAGAAAAATGATGGTCATATTTGATAGCGATTCTTATTATAAGAATACTGTCTTGACAGACCGTACAAACTGCAGATGGACGCATACTTATGTTTCATTGATTAAGTAGAAAGGACGGCTGGTAAGTTCATTGGCTGACCGAGAATATAAATTTAAGTAGACACACCTGTTAGTAGAGTAAATGACATGCAAGTGTACTAGAATAGAAAAACCAGCCGACCACCTTTTGTATTCTGGTACACTTGCATGTCTTTTAGTTCGTCCGTTTGGTTCGGTTCATTTTGTTTCACGGCATATCAACATCTCAAAGGGTCGTTTAATTCCGAGAAGATTTTTATAATAGATTCATATGAATAGAATATGCATTCTTTGTAAGAAATCAGTTTGTAGATCAGGTTTCATTGACGTATTTTTGTAAAGAGGGTTTTGTGAAGAGTCAGATATATTATTGGTATATATAGTTTTTCTTCATAAATATATTGCAGGTAAGGCAAGTGTACCAAAATTGTTGTATTCTGTTACACTTGCATGTCTTTTAGTCTAGCAACTGGTGTGTCTACTTACATTAATATCTTTGCCTATGTTCTTTTCGGCCGACCTTCGTAGGTAAATATTAATGGTGAAATAACCGGTTATTAAATTGTGTTCTAATGTATTCTAATGTATTATAATGTATTCTAATGTATTATAATGTATTCTAATGTATTATAATGTATTATAATGTATTCTAATGTATTATAATGTATTCTAATGTATTCTAATGTATTATAATGTATTCTAATGTATTATAATGTATTATAATAACTGTACAAAATACATTACTCATTCGTAATAATTACAATCTTCTCTGCATTAATTTTATATCAGAATTTAGCTTAAAACGTTACACGGATCTACCAACTGGTGTTTCTACTTAAATTTATACCTTAATCAGCCTATGAATTTTCCATGCAACCCTCGTAAAAGAAATTGGGCACCTCGATGTGGTGCAATGGTTATCAGGTGTGTCTCACTAAAATCATTATAATTGAGTAATGAGTTCAATCCTCACTGGATTCCCAATAACTTAGACGTTGTGCCACCTATAAGATGGGTTTAGGAAATCACTATTCAAAAATTATCTTCGTGCAGGTGCTCTTCTCGGTTTTTCAATTGAGAAACATGCCCAGCTAAGACATTCTTAGAACCCGGGTGTAGGGTAAATTTTAACCAGCGGCCTGATTGTACACGCTCAGGTCCCCACGTTAAAAACTGAACTTGTGTCACAATTCACATCGATAGTGGTGGAGGGCAAATACACAGCCCTCGTAAGAGCATTTGCTACAGTTATAACATTCATATGAAAGTTTCGATCTGACGAGACTATTTAAGAGAATAATACGAGTTTAGATATTTCTGAACGGGTTTGGCGCCATACATGTCATCCATATGAAAGTTTCCATCTGACGAGTCTATTTAAGGGCATATCTCGATTTTAAATTTGTATGAACGGGTTTGGCGCCATGCATGACATCCATATGAAAGTCTCAATCTGACGAGTCTATTTAAGGGCATAACTCGATTTTAGATTTTTATGAACGGGTTTGGTGCCATACATGACACCTATATGAAAGCTTTGATCTGACGAGTCTATTTAAGAGCATAACTCGATTTTAGATTTTTATGAACGGGTTCAGCGCCATGCATGACATCCATATGAAAATCTTGATTTGACGAGGCTTTTTAAGAACTAACTTGAGTTTTCAGTTTGATAATTTTATTTTTTCGCCATTTTCGGCGCGGGGCGTAACTTCCTCTGGCGCAGTCTATTCTTTGCTCAATTCCCTTATCTCTTATGCTAAATGCATAAATGAGTTTGATACCAAGATATCTGAAATGTTTCAATTTAATAATTTCATACCAGCTCGAATGTACATACACCAAACAAGATATAAATACAAGTATATTTCCCTAATTGAAGTTGGCTCTCAAATTTGTCTTTCCACTAGACCACAACATATTCCAAAGAAGAAGAAGAAGAAGAAGAAGAAGAAGAAGAAGAAGAAGAAGAAGAAGAAGAAGAAGAAGATATATTCACTTTTAATATTTAATTTGAGATTGTGACTTTTAAAATTGTAATGATCTAACTGTCTCTTTGTAACATCTAAATCTTTTTATATATTTCTGGGCTTAGGCAATTAATGTCGGTGTGAGGTTATGTAAATTTGGGAAGAAGAAGAAGAAGAATTCACAAGTGATAGGATTTGATTGTAAAACTTACCTAAGCTAATTCCCAAGAAGGCAAAAATGATGCAGGTCCAAATTTCTAACGAAAGTGGTTCCATGAAAGAGAAAACGCCTGGCTTCTGCTTTTCCGGTTTTTTGATCATGATACTGATTCCGATATTCATGAACGGTTTCGAAAAGTCAACAACTTCCTCACGCTGTGATGTTATCGTCAGGGGTGCAATAGCAATACTAGCTTCCTGCAAGGAAAAAGGAACAACAATACATTATATCAAGGCTTTAAAAACGGACATTTTAAAAGTTTATATATATATATATATATATATATATATATATATATATATATATAATTAAATGATAATGCAAATTCTACTCAAACAGCTTTTTTTTCGCACTTTCCGCCCTTGGAATTCCCTTCCGTTTACTTGCTTCCTCTACAGCTAGAACCTCCAAAAATGTAAAAGTAAAGTCAATAGTCATCTCCGATCTCATTAACCTGCATCCTCTCTCTCATGATTCTTTCTCCGTCTTCTCTACTCTCATCAGTATTCTCATCCTTCTCTTACCCACTTCCTGACACCCCCTATAATCTGTCACACTTTCTCATAACTTTCCTACCATGTAACCCACTTTAAATCAGTGGCAGTAAAATGCCTTGCTTGGGGCGATATGATTATATATATATATATATCAGCATGCCTTGTGGGTATAGAAGAATCCAAAGGAGTATCCTTTACATATAATGGTAAGATAACTCTCTAAGAGAGCTCTAAATATATATGCATATAAATACATACAGAGCAAGTATATATGTAGAATCCTTCGTTGAATCCAGACGGAAGCTGAAGATGGCTCGCCTGAAATAGGCCTATACTTCCGAATTACCATGAAATAACGCGTTTGTCTTAATTTTTCTTATATATATATATATATATATATATATATATATATATATATATATATATATATATATATTTGTTTAAACATTATTAAACATTATTTTTAATTGATACTCATATTTGAGTAGATGCTCGTTTTTTTTAAGAGTATTTATTTATCTACCAGCCTAAATAATCGAAAAATATGCGGAACTGAGAAATATGTGTACTGCGGCAGGATTCGAAACTGTTTCCCCTTAGGAAAAACGTCAGTAGATCTGAGGTTTCTTAACAAAAAGCACTATTTCGGGCATTGCTTGATTAAAGTCTTGCGTGGTCGAGTGGCTAAGACACGTCAGATCTAATGATGTTTTTCCCTCGGGGTCGCAGGTTTGAATCCTATATAATTATAAATAAATATGCTGCTAAATTAAAAAGCAAAAACAAAACCAGAGTATCTACTCAATTACAAGTATCCATTAAAAATACTGTTTAAACAAATAAATAAAAAATACGTCGGAGCTAAACCATTTCGTTAATTTTCGTACTATATATATATATATATTTTCTAAACATATTCTATTAAATATAAGAGACAATGAATGTCTATTATGTTTAATCATGAGCCGTTCTAAACGTCGTATTTTTGCTTTAATTTCAGTTGAAAATAAAGACAAAAATTCTCCAACATTTGGATAATTATTTATTGGTTTTCTTCTAAGCTTTCGGCTCACATGAGCCATCTTCAGAGAGCTAGTTTAAACTGAAATATTATAAAATCCACCATCACCGACTATTTTATTTTGTGTTGACATAAAACTCCGCTTGGCAACGGCAATAGTTACCAAAAATAATAAACGCAGTTCTTAAGTTTGCGATGCGGTTTTATGACGTCACACCGCAGGATAGCGCGAAATGACAACAAAACCATGTAGTCAAATGCAATGTAATATGTTATTTCCTGTTTTAAAGTTGATTTTATTGAGTGTTGGTTGTTTCGATTTGATGTACATGGCCTCCAATATCTGCAGGTTCCTCTTACTGTGTGTATGAGTAAGGATCACCGTATTGTTGACAAAAATCTGTCTGATATTACCTACATGTTTATGTTATTCAGAGAAATGTTGTTTAATAGTACTCTGATTAGAAAGATGACATGTAAGTCTACGGGAGAGCGTGGCTGTAGTAAGTTGTATATAAGAGAGTCAGAAAGATCATGGATATGCAAATACTGGGTGCGATTGATAAATTGTCGTCTAAATTATGTAACCGTGTAAGTAACACTAACATCTCATTTTTACAGACATATTTACAAAAATCACACAAAAATATCTTTAAATATTAAACAGTTAATTAATTCAATAAAATCGCCATTGCTTTAGACGGCTTCAGAATCTTTTGCAATTCTTCTGGACGGTTTCTTTGTTTATAATAATATAATTTGATTTTCTAGAATTTTCTTTCATCTCTCATTTTCAAGACGGACTTACCTTGAAAATTATAGACCGTACCTATTTTTTCTTAGCGGGTAAACTCAGAAAATCAGCAGGGGATGAAATACTAATTTTCCCTAATGAATCTATCTTTTTTTTTCTTTTTTTTTTTATCATTTCACCCCAAGCAAGGCGGAAACGCCACTGATGTGCAGGGGGTTACATAAATGTAACAAGATTAATTAGAAAAGAGTGAGGAGTACAAACTAGTTAGAAAGGAACAATAGAAAGCTGAGAAAGCAGGTGCGATGACAGATACATAGGTGGAGAGAAAGGGAAGATTATACAGGGGAGGGGAAAGAGCTAGAGTCCAGTGGTTAGTAGATGAGTATTGACTTTGCATTTAAATTTCTGGAGGTTGTAGCCGTCAGGAAAACAAGAATACGGGAGCGAGTTCCACAGGCGGGAAGTGCGAGAGAGGAAGCTGCAGGAGTAGAATTGTCGTCTGCATTTGGTTAACCTGACTGTGAATGGGTGGGACCCAGTTGCCAGTCTGGTTGCACGGGTAAACACCTGTTGAGGAGGCACAGTGACTTAAGCTCGTCCGAGCAGAAGCCATGAAAGTATTTATAGAAGAGACAAAGGGAGGCCACATTTCGACGATGGGGAAGTGGCTGCAGTCGAGTCGCCAGATCAGTACCTATCACATTACAGACTCTCCTTTGGAGCTTGTCAAGAACACTGAGGAGAACGGCAGGGGCACCTGACCATAAATGGCAGCAGTACTCCATGCACGGACGGATGGTTGACTTGTATATATGCAGGATGGATTCAGGTGGAAAAAACATCCTGGATCGACATCTAAGTCTGCTCTTATGAATCTATCACACACACACACACACACACACACACACACACACACACACACACACACACACACACACACACATAGTGTATGGGTAGGTAGTTGGGTATTAATTATTTATTATTCATTAATATTTCGAGATCAGAATGTTCAGAATGATAGGTGAGCTTGATTTCAAGTTGGACCGTGCCTTTAAATGAATGGTTCTATTTCGCTGCCACTGCTGTCGTTAATTGCAGTGAGTATGTGTGTGTTTATGGTTTATATAAGTGTGCGCGGTAATAGGATATGGCCATTTCGCCTCTTTTTTTTAAGTGATAGCGGGCGGCGTTTTACGATTTCATGATATATCTGTCTGCTTTAATTTATGGTTTAGTATGTGCGCGTTGGCCCGTGGCAGGGTTTAACATTTTTCGCATCTCTGTCAGAATGGTAGTAGGTGCCATTTTATGACCTGATGTTATGCATATCTACTTTAATTGGAGGCGTGTTTATTGTTACATTTTTCTCCCCTCCGGTATTTGTTCTCGTATGATCTCGTGTGTATGAGTGCGCGCGTGCGTGTGTGTGTGTGTTTATGTGCATATACTTGTATTTTTAGAAGCAATTGGATGTCTAAACGCACTGATGAGCTGTAATACAGCGAAACAGATCTGTCTGCAGATGACTACATATATATATATATATATATATATATATATATATATATATATATGTGTGAGTTTGTAACCCTGGGTTTCACGCTTTTGCGATCGTCAGACAAACTGTTTGTCTGACGATCGCAAAAGCGTGAAACCCATGATTACAAACTCACATCTATCTATATGAATATGTCTGCTCTATCACTGATATTGAGCGCTTTTAAATAAGTACCACGCACATATAATATGTAAACAATATAATATATGTAACAAATTGCATATTTATATATATATGTATTGATTTTTATAATTATATACATACACTTTTCACATATATATATATATATATATATATATATATATATATATAATATTAACTATAGTAATAACAATACCAATAGTAACAGAACTCTGCCGAAACTAGTATTAATTAAGCTATAATTTAAATCGTCTTGTACAACCCACCGAGAACGAACTCTTATCTCTCTTGTCTGTATATATATATATATATATTGTGCGACAGATGAATTGTGGTCTAAATGACACAAGAATGAATATTTCGCAAAATTGTACAAAAATATCTTTAAAAAAAATTAAAGAGTAAATTTATTGAACAAAATTGTGACTGGCTTCAGCAATGGAATGGAATCTTCTGCATCGTATGTAGGCGGTCTCCTTGTTCGAGTTGTTCAATGCTGCCATATTCCTTGCTTTCAGTTCATCTTTAGTGTTAAAAGGGGTTTTATTGGTCTCTTGTTCAATTGCGCCTCACACAACAATCAAGGTAATTGCAGTTAGGTCCGATGTAAGGGGTCATGTGGTTGCAGAAACTGTCGGGCAGCCATTACTAGGTTTTCTGGCTTGTGAGGCATAGGGCAGAGTTCTGTTGGCATATATAGGGTCTCCCATCAGTCAACATCTTGACCCAGGCTCGCACTACTTTCTCAAAGCGCTTGGTGTTTAGTCTGAGACCCTCACCAGCAAATTCGGTTGTTTTTTTCTTATCAGAACGATCAGTGACTTTTCCAAGCTGCCGTGCATTCATAATCACTATTACACTCATCTAACTCTTTTTTAACACCCAAACACTCTAAGATCTTCATATTGAGACTTCCGACATGCATGTCAAGCAGTACAACATGCCGTTTTCAAATTTCTGGTGGAGTGAATTGCATCAAGTTGGTCTCTTTCAGACAGACGGTATCCAACTAATTCTACTGTACTGAGCAGTCGAGAAAATCAGAAACAAATGAAAAGTGGCAAAATTTACTCATCACAGGTTGCAGTTCTTACAATAGTGCAGAAAATCGATAATATATATCTATAAAAGGCAAAATGTTTATGTGTGTGTCTGTTTATCTGTCTGTATTTCCTTTAGACAAATCCACAATTTTTATCCGATTCTCACCAAACTTGACACAAATATTATTTAAGCTGAGTCTGAGCTCCAGCACAATGGATTAGTTTTAAAGCTTTCATTACACTCGAGCAACGCCGGGCTATACTGCTAGTATATATATATATATATATATATATATATATATATATATATATATATATAAGCATCCAACAATTCAGTTTTAAAACTATATCACTGAATTATCCACACTTCTGATTTGATTTCAATTTTGCCATACGAGATACACGGTTTGGGCGATCTAGTCTCGAAAGAGACATGACTGACTGGGTAGAAGATTATCCCGCAGTAGGTTGCCATAGCTTTCTGCAGTAGACTGGTTCTCAGCCAAGGTTATAGAACCCAGTTTGTCTTATTATTTAACCCCTAACTGGAGAGAAGAGACGTAATAATACCTTTCCCAAGGGTGAATGTGCGTAAGTGAATGCAAGGAACTCAACTGGAATTCGAACTCAGCTTATCCGATTTGTCGTTCTGAGTCTATATCCAATGCACCACAACGCACATCTTGTATAATTTCAAGAAACCATTTGTTTATCAAGGATTCATAATAGTCACTATTCAATTAGAATGAATCTATCTATCTATCTATCTATCTATCTATCTATCTATCTATCTATCTATCTCAGTCTGTTCATTATCTATCTATCTATCTATCTATCTATCTATCTATCTATCTATCTAAGTCTTTTAATCTCTCTCTCTCTCTAGATATATCCGTTATATTTCTCTTTCTATCTGTTTAAGCCTGTTCTATTTTTCTCTCTCTTTCTCTCTCTCTCTCTTCATGTATTTATCTATCTCAGTCTATTCATATCTACCAATCATGTATCATACGGTGAAAATCAGGGAACATCCAGTTCGATCAACAACCCATTACTAATATAGTCTGCTCCACTAACCTACATGTAATGTTTCCTCTGTTTGTTTGTAAGATAAACACCAACCACACGCGCTCATCTATGAAAGGTTTTTCTTTCCTACTGAGCTAAATTTGCTCATTATACAGGGTGAGTCAAATGTATCGCTCTGTTTCTGTTCTTATGACAATCAATTGTTTGTCTGTTTGCCGTTTGAACAACAATGCGCACAAAGGTAGAAATCGATGGAAGATGTTTATCTAACCATTCATATGGGCGGTGGGAAATTATTTAGTAATTTTATTTTTATTTTTAATAATTTCTTTCCAAGCAAGGCATTCTACTGACACTGTTGTGCAGGGGGTTACATAGGGGAAGATGAGAAAGAGCAGTTAATTACAGGAAATGTCAGAAGGAGGGTAATAGACGGATAGGAATACCGAGGATGGGGGTGGAGTAGATGAAAAAAGAGCTTGACTGAATGGATGCGAGTTAGTGTGTTAGGAGGTGTTTATTGACCTTACATTTAAATTCCTGGAGATTGTAGCTGTCGGAGAAATATGGAAGGGAATTTCACAGGTGGAAAGTGCGTGAAAAGAAGCTGTTAGAGTAGAAGTTGCAGTTACATTTTAACGGTTTCACTGTAAAAGGGTGGGACCAAGTTGCTAATCTAGTAGCTCGTGTAAATTCATACCTAGGGGGCACTAGTGATCTAAGTTCATTGGAGCAGAAGCCGTGAAAGTATTTATAGAAGAGGCACAGGGAAGCCACGTCACGCCGGTGAAACAGCGGCTGCAGCCAAGCTGCCAAGTCGGTATCGATCACATTACAGATTCTCTGTTGGATTTTGTCAAGGACACCGAGGAGAATAACAGGAACACCCGACCAGATGTGGCAGCAGTACTCAATACACGGGCGGATGGTAGATTTATATATGTGCAGGATGGACTTAGACGGGAAAAATTCGCTGAGAGTGTGAGGCCAAGGAGGCGTAGTGTTTTACTCTCAGGGGGAGATAGCCTGTTCCTTATGGGTTAAGAGCTATTGTCTTTGATGGTTAATAGATAGCAGCTTCGTTTTGGAGGCATTAACATTTACGAGCCATTTCTTACCCCAGTCCACCACGGATTGGAGGTCCTTCTCAAGCTCGGCAGCGGGGTTTGCTTTTTCAACCAGATTTTTGCTCGAGGCGAGAGTAAACGGTGGTGTCGTCGGCGTACATTCCTACTTGGGATCTTATAATATGTGGGAGATCGCTAATGTAGATCAGAAAAAGGGTAGGACATAGAATAGAGCCTTGAGGAACACCTGCGATCGTATGGTAGTTTTGGGAGACATGTCTGTTTAATGCTACCTTCATTGTGCGATTATGACTGGATTAGGTCTTACAATTGTCCAGTTATACCATAGCTCCGCAGCTTGCGTAGAAGGCCAGCATGCCAGACTCTGTCAAACGCTTTGGAAATATCCAGGGCAACGGTTCGAGCTTGGCCATTTTTGTCGAGATATATACTCAGTGATGGTCATTAGCATATCAGCAGTAGACCTGGTGAAGCGGAAACCATACTGTTTGTCCGAGAAGAGTCTGTTGGCTGTGAGATGTTGAACCACCTAGGCGTTGATAATGGCTTCCAACACTTTCCCAAAGATCGGTATGAGGCTGATAGGGCGGTAATTAGCGGGGTCTGAGGGTTCTCCAATATTCTTAAATATAGGAACTATAGAGGAAGACTTCCAACAGGCAGGAAAGCAGGAAGCAGATAGGCAGTAGTTGTAGAGCTTAGAGAGAACAGAGAAGAGTTCAGGGACACATTTCTTCAAGACTATGATTGGGATTCCGTCCCCTCCGCTCGCTTTGTGAGGGTCAAGTTTTGAGATTATGTTAGAGACCAGCGAGGGGGTAATGTGGACGTCATTCAGTTGGGCCTCGGTTCTAGGTGGGAAGTCGGGTGTCGATATTCCAGACGAATCCAGTTTTGAATTGGTAGAGAATCTGCGAGCAAAGCATTCAGCCTTGTCCTCTGAGGAGGTGAGGACCTCAAATTCATTGATTAGAGGGGTTATTGAGGTTTTACTATTGTTAAGCACAGAGTCACCAGTAGTCATTTGTGCCGATCTTACGGGATGCTATGCGCTGCTTTATTCTGGCAGCAAACAACCTCTTAGCTTCATTAAGTATCTTTTTGCACTTATTACAAGCTGAGGTGAAAAGGCGCCTGTTATGATCCGACGCGTGGCTTCTATAAAGCCGGAAGAAGTGATTCCGTTAAGCAATGGCGGCCGAGCCAGCGGGCGAGAATCAGGGGAGGGGGACAAATTGGATTTAAGCTGAAACTTCCTGGCTGGGATGAAAGTATCGATGCCAGCCTTAATCCAAGAGGAAACCTCGGATGCACAGTCTTTAACGGGAAGACTAAAAATATTGTTCCAAGAAACGTCACACAGGAAGTCGTGGAACGAGTTCCAGTCTACTCTTTGGTAACAGTTGGATATTCTGCTGGTTTGAGTTTCTTGGGTGGAAGGAGATGTTAACGAAAACAACCGCATGGTCAGAGTTTCAGAAAGAGCAGAGCTGCTTGACATTGCAAGAGTCTGGTATGGAAGTGAAGCAGAGGTCTAGCAGTGAGTCCCTTTCGTTAGGGTTATTGGAGAAAAGCGTGGGGAAATCCACCACTTGCGTAAGAGACTGGGTGATTGGAAAATCCATGGTGTGGACACCAGCAAGATCGGTGACAGTGTTTTCCAACCACTTGGTGTGGTGGGCGTGGAAGTCACCAAACACAAATATATGGGCAGAGGGATGAGAAGAAATGGCCTTATCGATATTATTAGAGGTGTTATCAAGTACTGAACTGTCAGGAGATGAGGGGGAGCGGTAGAGAAAGAAAAGATAGCTAACCGAGCTTAGAAGTGAGAGACGGAAGCACCTGAAAGAATGATCTAGGGATTCAAGAGAGGTCACCCAAGCAAGAGGGAGATGTTCACTGACATAAACACCAAGCTCATGCATATGGACATTGAAGTCCTTCCTGAAGAGGGGAAGGTAATCAGGAACGTAAAACATAGAAGAGGGTATAGAAGGGTCAAGGTTAGTTTCACAGAGAGCTAAGATGTCAGGTGAGTTTGTTTGAAGGAATGATTCTACGCTGTAAAAGTTAGTGCGAATTCCTCGTATGTTTGCAAAGGAGACGCAGACAGGTTTGGGCGTTTTCTGATTAGCTGGTTTAGTTTTGCTATTTTCTTTGCGTGTATTCATAGTGATTTATTAAGAGAGAGAGAGGTCTAGAGTAGAATCAGTCGGTCACTGCATGCAGAATGTGTAGGATGGGGACTGGAGCAGCCTGCAGCATGACGTGGCCTCGGGGTTGCCCACAGGAAATTCATGCAAGGACACCCATCTCTGCGCGACATGGCACTACAAGAAACCTGATATTATTCAACTGTTGATCAGAGTAGCCTCTCAAGACGCTACGCAAGAGTTCGGGATCCTAACTACCAGTCGGAAGCAGAAAACCACCAACCCGGTACCATCAGAATGAAGAGACGTTGCTACCACCCTCAAATACTGCAAAAAGTTTGCGACTGAACTAACACTGAGACCGAAGGATAGGGAAAAGAACCGTGAACCCCTTCCTAAACAGGAAACAAGGCGATCACCTCTACTCCTGTTCCCAAAAATACGATTATTTACCATATCAAGGTACAACTTTTGTCTTATTTTATATATAATGACCGGCCAGTCGCTTTCAGTCACACCTATCTGCTAGCGAGGTTAAACAATCCCGGCTCCGTCATTTTGCTCAAACACCTACAGAAACTATGTTGAGCGAACAATAGTTACTGTTTCTTGGAGAGAAAACAGTCCAGTTTGAACAAAGCCACTAGTCATGATGACTTGTGAATTTGTGCCAAAAGAACCATTGACGGCTTCTACATAGTTCCATCTAACCACTTTCACTCACAGGATTATGGCAGCCGTGGTTTGGTTTTCAGACATTTTCAAAAGTGAAAACATAATTCACCTGCCTTCGTCCACACAAGCGTCACCGATGAAGAATAATAAAAATATAAGATTATATTTTTATATATACGTGTTCCTCGTTGTTTGTCCAGATTCTGTGTCTGTATATAACAAGTGAATCCTAATTATAAGTGGAATGTAAAAGCAATGAAAAACATAATTCACCTGCCTTCTTGATCCACACAAGCGTCACCGATGAAGAATAATAAAAATATAAGATTATATTTTTATATATACGTGTTCCTCGTTGTTTGTCCAGATTCAGTGTCTGTATATAACAAGTGAATCCTAATTATAAGTGGAATGTAAAAGCAATGAAAAACATAATTCACCTGCCTTCTTGATCCACACAAGCGTCACAGACGAAGAATAAAACAAAAATAAAATTGTATTTTTATATATACGTGATCCTCGTTGTTTGTGCAGATCCAGCGTAATATTCGTTAAAATACAACTTTGAATATATTTAAGTGAAAATCTCAAGGAGATACGTATGAATTAGAGTTCTTAAATTTGAAAAAGCTCTTATTGCTCTTTTTCAGGTGCCTGATAGCTGAACAAGAAGTTGAACTTTTCATAGTATAAACCAAACCGACATACGAAACAACATTAGAGCGTTTAGATATGTAACTATGGAAGATCACTTGATAAACCGAAAAGCTTGAAACGATATATATATATTCTAAACATATACTGTTAAATATAAGAGACAATGAATGTCTATTATGTTTAATCATGAGCCGTTCTAAACGTCGTATTTTGGCTTCAATTTCAGTTGAAAATAAAGACAGAAATTCTTCAATTCATCTGAAATTAAAGCCAAAATACGACGTTTAGAACGGCTCATGATTAAACATAATAAACATTCATTGTCTCTTATATTTAACAGTATATGTTTAGAAAATTATTTGCTGCCTCGATACACTATATATATATATATGATATTTATTTTCGTCTACTGTGTAAGGGTTTCATAAAATAGAACTAATATAAAGAAAAAATATGATGTCATTTTATCAAAAGTAGTACGTTAAGTTTATTCCAGTTGAATTCAATTCATTCACTTACGCGCAAATACCCTTCGGAAAGGTATTAATCCGTCTCTTCCTTCCAGTTATGAGTTAAATAACAGGACAGATTGGGTTCTATAGCCTTGGCTGGCAATCTTCTGCCCAGTCAGTCATGTCTCTTTCGAGGCATGATCGCCCAATTGTGGTGCATTGGATATCGGCTCGGAATGAGAAATCGTGGAGCCGAGTTCGAATTCCAGCTGAATTCATTGCATTCACTTACGCACAAATACCCTTGGGAAAGGTATTAATCCTACTATTCCTTCCAGATATGGGTTAAATAGCATGACAGATTGGGTTCTATAGCCTTGGTCGGCAACCAGTCTACCGCAGAAAGCAATGGCAACTTACTGCAGGATAATATTCTGCCCAGTCAGTCATGTCTCTTTCGAGACATGATCGCCCAAGCGTGTATCACGTATGGCACTTAACTGACTGAATACGTTAAGAGTAAATAAGGGAAATACTAAAATGAACTTGGGTCTTTATAAGATTATCTATGAAGTCGTTTTATCGTAAAATCTTATTTCTTTAATCATATCACCCCATGCAAGACAGTAATTCCACTAAGACACAAGGGGTTACTGAGTGCTAAAGAATAAGAAAAACATTTTCAGGAGCGAGAAGAATAGAAAAGTAATCAGAAACACGATTGACATTGCATTTGGACTTTTGCAGGTCCATGGAAAGCATGGAGCCGGAAAGTAAGAAGGGGGAGAAAAGAACTTGTTAGCCTTTAGATAATCCAACGCTCAAAAGATGAGAGCTTACCGCCAATCTACTGCTGCCCTTAAATCCGTAAAATCTATGTGCCACAGCGAAAAGTTGATCTGAACTATTACAATGAAAGTTTTTATAGAAAAGGCACAGGAAAGTTACATAACAATGGTGAGAAATGAATGAAGCCGAGACGTCAAGTCAGGACCAATAATATTGCTGATTTTTCTTTGGATTTTATCAAGAATATCATTAGTTAGATTGTGGCAGAAATATTCAAATCATACACCAATAGTGGATTTATTAATATTTAAGAATCACAATATATATATATATATATATATTACGAAATTGGTTAGAAACAAAATTGGTTATAAACAACCGACAATTTGAAATGATTTATTTAAGTAGATATTCTGTTTATAATGAAACAGTATTAAATATTTATTTCTACTGATTATTTACGATAAATTTTTATAACGAAAATGTGTGTCCTTCGACAGGATTCGAACCTGCCACCCCTATCCACACAGAGGAAACCACCATGTGATCTGGCGCGTCTTAGACCTCTCGACCACGAATGACGATCAGTCTAAACAAAGTCAAATAAACCCTATAGCACAATTTCCGAATTCATCGTAATAACCATATCTGCTCTGAAATGTATCGTAATGTCAACAAATGTAAACATATTACGGAAATTAACGAAGATTAACAAAACTAGTTATAAACAACCGACAATTTGAAATGATTTGTTTGAACATTATTTTTGATCGATACTCGTATTTAAGTAGATATTTATATATATTGTAACAAAGTTGTTTTTTTAACAGCTGTTCATGCATTTACTTTTATAAAGAGTGCTCGATACAACGTAGAGCATTATATTGTAATAGTTGTTACAATAGTTTTTAAATTCATAGCCTATGAATTTATAAACCATTGTAACAACTAGTACAATATCTATCTATCTATCTATCTATCTATCTATCTATCTATCTATCTATCACGTATATATATATATATATATATATACGTTAATTTGAAAAAGACAGGATTTCGAACAACTCTTTTGTGGGTAGTCCAGTTCAAGAGGTATCCATCATCAGGTGCCGGTTTGGAAGGGAAACCTTTAATCCCAATTTTCACGTTAAGGGGTATCTCCGTTATCGAATATCAATTGTCTGGTATCATCATAATATATTTTGCATATTATTCTTCAGTTCGGCTAATCTTTAGGAGTCCATGATTAGCATTCAGCTTTGTACTTGCGTTCTTTCATATTCCACCAAATATTCAGAGCCTTAGGCTTTCGCTCCATATTTCCTTTCGTGTAATATTGATATTCCAATAATGAGATTTTTCCGAAGATGGCCCACCCAGTTCAAAAGAGCAGACCCAGAGGCAAAGAACAGAAATATCAAATTTACGCTTCTGAAAGCTCTCAATGGGGACTGTGTTCTTTAACCATCTTTCAAATGTCGATTCCAACCCCGAGGTGATCTTTTCGCTGTGAGTTCTTAGGGGTTATTATTAGTATTTGAGAATTTGGGGAAACAGTTCTAAAACCAGTGGGTGGAGCTGATCCCGAACACCGTCTTATTGCAAAGATCCATAAATGCTCGTCTTCACCTCGAGGGCAATTTATTAGCTATGGGTAAATCATAAGATAATTTATTTAAAAGTCATTTTGACGGCCCCGGTACTGTTAGAAGAATTGTAAAAGTGGTAGGAACTTTTTAGGAGGAAACCCAAATAAATAGGCTTAGTTGAAATTAACCTAGATACCCTACAAAACGCATACATTCTTCTTCATTTATGTGTCCTGTCCTTTCAGGACCTAGGCGATCATGGCTGTCCACATCTCTCTTTCCCTGGTGGCTCTTAGCACGCTTTCTCCTGTTACACCACGCAACCCTCGTTCAGTCATCTAACTGATCAGGTCCTTCAAATATGTTACTCGTTGCTTTCCCCTGTCTCTTTTTCCCTCTATCTGGCCTGTTAGTATCAGGTTCTCCAAGTCCTCCTTCCTCATTGCATGTCCCAGGAATTTTAGCTGTATATCCTGATGCTCAGTATTAATTTCCTTTTCGTTTCCATCATTTCCAAAAGCTAATCATTGCTCACATGCTTGATCTATGATATTCGCAGCATCCTTCTGTAGAACCACATTTCAGCTGCTTCAAATTTTTCCTTCATCTTTGAAGATATTGTCTGATATATAAATGCTAATTATTTTCTTTCCTCTGTTCTGTCGATGATTTTTGTACTCACTAAGTGGGGCATAGTTTATTCAACGAAGATACATGGTTACTAAATGAATAGCTTAAAACTTGAGTAAACTGGAGAACCGAGTTCGAATCCCAGCCTAATTCGCTGCATTCATTTATGGGCAAATGCCCTTGGTAAAGGTATTAATCTGCCACTTTTTTCTTCAGGTATGGGTTAAATAACAGGACAAATTGGAATCTATAGCCTTGGTTGGCAACTAGTCTACCTCAGAAAGTAATGGCAATTTATGCAGAAAAATATTCCGCCTAGTCAGTCATGTCTCTTTTTAGACATTATCGCCCAAAGCGTGTATCATGTATAGAAGTTAACTGACTGATTTCGTATTAAATTTAAATTTCATTTAACTTTACATTTTCTTTACAACGAGTAATCCGCCTTGATCCATATACACAAAACCTCTGACCTAAGAATATCCTACCTATTCAACTTCTAAGATTTGACTTCTCAATTTTAAGATTTAGTTTAATTCAAATTATCACTGAAAGAAATGCTGTATATCTTATTAGTAAAGGAAATGTTGCTTATTTCATTACTGGTTGAAGCGTGTGACAGACGGACACAGCTGTTATTATAGATTATAGTATAGATATGGAATTGTAACGGACGGACGGACGCTGTTCTTATTATAATATAGATTTAGCCAGTTATTCTTAACTAGTGTGTGTGTGGTGCCGTCCCCAGTGTCCACGACCGAAACCTTTTATTTTCGTCTCTCGGTGTTTCTTCAAATTTTCTCTTGTGCTGTTCGTATAAGAATTAATGGATTTTATTTTTAATCCGATATTATTCCTTATTACTCTATACTTTATTTTCGTGGATACACGTGTTTGAGTAGACGTTTGTTTATTATGTCTATTGAACTGTGCATTTGCGAGACTTAACAAAGAGCATAGAATTGCAGAGCACAAAAATAGAGGGCGTCTATTTAAATGTGTTGATTCACTACAATAATATTTATAGCAATAGATATAATACACTGAGATACAGAGACCGACATGAACATACATGACAAAAATGAGATAGATAGATAGATAGATAGATAGATAGATATGAACTGATTGAGAAAGATAGATAGATAGATAGATATGAAAAGAATGAAATAGATAGATAGATAGATGTGAACTGATTGAGATAGATAGATAGATAGATAGATAGATAGATAGATGATGAAATTAGATAGATAGATAGATAGATAGATAGATAGATAGATAGATAGACAGAGAAATAGATAGATAGATAGATAGATAGATAGATACGGAAAGGTTGAGATATATATATATATATATATATATATATATAGAGAGAGAGAGAGAGAGAGACAGATAGATAGATCCCCTGCATGACTAATGCTAACCTCCAGGAAAGTGACTCGTTATACCTTCTCGGGCTCACAATTTCAGCAGACATGAAGGGAAAAAAACTATACTGAATCCATTACAAGGTTAGTTGCTAAGAAATCGGTTCGCTATGTCATGCGAGACCATTCCCCCCCCCCCCCCGAACCAATCTTACATTTCTGTGAGTTTACCATTCTTCCAAATCGTAGAAGACTACTACCATTTATGGTCCAGTGTCCCTGCTATCTATCTAGATCTCCTTGATAAAATCCAAAGAATAACCAGCAACATTATCTGTCGGATCGGCTTCAGTCACTTTCACACCAGCATGAGGTTGCCCCTCTGTGTCTTTTCTAAAAATAGTTTCATGGTAATCGTTTGAAGGAGCTCTCCGTAATGGCAACTTGATTTTTTGAATTTAAGCGTATTGCTAAATTGACGTAGAGATCTCAACTTACAGTTGAGCTGGTTTTGATGTAGCCGTAAGGTCTATGCAAATAGTTTGTTTTCTCCCATCCAGCTCCATACTTTCCAAAATTTAAATGCAATTTCGATCGTTAGATACTGTCATCCACTTTTCTCTTTCCAGTCATTATATATATATATATATATATATATATATATATATATATATATATAGTAAAGTTTTGGAATTTACTTGAAGCCCTGTGTAAAATAGGTATATGGTTATGTCTTGAAGAGAAGCGTACGTCTGTCCGAGTCTGTTCCTGGCCTTTATCTGGCATTCTGAAGATGAGATTTTGATCTCAAAATATTAATGTTTAATAAATAGGTAATACCCAAAAACTTCTTTACCTTCCTTTATTTTACTCTACGCATTCCGACAGCCTTCAAGACATAACCATATATATATATATATATATATATATATATATATAAAGTCTGCCTCCTTCTACCGAGCGCCTATAGCTCGGAATCGCCGCCGACTGACGCCAGTTCAGTCAATTTCAATCCGCTGTAAGAGCAAGCGAATGTCTAACCGTACTGATGAGCTATGATACGGCGAAACAGATCTGTCTGCGGATCACTATATATATATATATATATATATATCACTATATATATATATATCACTATATATATATATATATATATCACTATATATATATATATCACTATATATATATATATATATATATATCACTATATATATATATATATAATGTATTGAAATCCGACAAGATGAATAGTGTAAGTAAAGAATAGGTAGAAAATAAGTGTCTTTAAACTAACATGTTTCAATTTAACAAGTTTCTTCGAAGATTTATTAAAGAAGAATGATTTCAAAATTAATTTTTTTTTTTAATGCAGAGAAAAATGTTAATCTAATTGCTTTATTACACGTGATACATATCTGAGCAATGAAATCAAACCTCACTCAACAAAGTTTCTTTGGATTTTTTTAAAAAATGAAAAGAAATTAATCATTCGTTTTTAAAAAGCTTGTTAAAGTGAAACATGTTAAATTAAGGACACTTTTTTCCTACTTGTCCTTTACTTATTCTATTCATATATATATATATAAGAAAAATTAAGACAGACGCGTTATTTCATGGTAATTCGGAATTTTGGGCCTATTTCAGGCGAGCCATCTTCAGCTTCCGTCTTTATTCAACGAAGGATTCTTCTACATGAATGGGATCCACAAAAACCTAATCCAGCGAATAAGAAAATAAAAAATAAAATAAAAACATCTAAGATGATAAGAATATAACTGTCGCTCCCCTAAAAATAAGAACAATCCATCCGTTTGTCGAACCCTGCGAATTAAAACAAAAGGAAAACTTATCTTAGCAACACGTTTATTCTTCTGAAGGAATATATTGAGGTAAGTAACATAAATTTTCTCAGAGTGCAAAACATGTCCGCTAAGATAAGTTTTCCTTTCGTTGTTATTCATATTTTTATTTTACAGATATACTCTATGTAAAACATTTATACACACACAAACACACACACACACACACACACACACACACACACATATATATATATATGTACATATACTGCTGGCCAACATCTTAAGACCAATAAATAAAAAATATAATTTTTGTGTTGTTAAATATTTAAGTAGTACTTCGAAAAATGAAAATGAGAAAAAAAAAGCTTTAGTCACTCTTTTTCGTTTTAGATGAGTAATTATGAAGCCATTTTGAATTCCGTTTAATTTTCAATGCAAAATATATAACTGAAGGATTTCAAATAGCAACTGTCGAAATGTTTTGACAAAAAAATAGACGAAACAACCTCCCCCTAAAAACACTATAAATGGAGATGAAAATTCCTCTTTCAAAATTTTATGACATGTCTACATATATGTAGCATTTTTCTCTCTTTCCTTCTGTAAATTACCGACTTGCAAGACAAAGCCAATTTTAACACAAGGTCAGATTTGTTGAGCGGACAATTATTAATAGAATAACATTTATGAGAATTGCTTGTCGTTTTTTATTGAACCATAAAAAAAAAATCGAATCTTTAGGTAAAAAGTAGCCAGGTATCTTTTCTTCCCATTTTCGGAAGGTAAAGAAGATGACATAGAAGATAACACGTCATGATTCAATCCGACAAAAAAAAAAGATTAAAAAAAAAAAAAAAGATTTAAAAAAAAAAAGAAAGAAAAAGAAAAAATAGATCCAGAAGAAAAAGGTTTTACGCTATTACTTTTGTTGCTTTATCCATTTAACCTTTCTGGTACAAATCCTAGGAACGGTGAAGATATTTTCTAACAATATTCAAGATAAAAGGACAACAAACGGACATCGAAAGAAATCACTCTATTTGTGTTCAATAGAAATTTTGATTTAAAATGATGAAGACATAGATATATACACTTCTTCTTCTTCTTCTTCTTCTTCATCTTCTTCTTCTTCTATGTGCCCTGTCCCTTCAGGACGTAGGCGATCATGGATCTCCACGTCTCCCTATCCCTTGTGGCTCTTAGTATGTTTTTCCTGTTACTCCTGGCAACCCCCGTTCCGTCATCCACCTGATCAGACCCTGCAAATATGTTATCCGCTGCCTTCCTCTGTCTCTCTTTCCTTCTATCTGGCCAGTCAGTATCAGGTTCTCCAGGATCTCCTTCCTCATTGTGTGTCCCAGGAACTTCAGTTGTCTCTTCCTGATGCTTAGTATCAATTTCCTTTTTGTTGCCATTCTTTCCAACACCTCATCGTTGCTTGCATGCTCAGTCCACGATATCCGTAGCATCCTTCTGTAGAACCACATTTCGGCCGCTTCCAGTTTTGTCCTCATTTTCGATGATATTGTCCAGCAATCACTGCCGGCTACCTGGCATAATTATTAGGCCACCCCAGTGTTTTAAAAAAATGATGCATTTCCTACTATTTTTTTAGTATTTATTGCCAAGTGAATAATTGTAAATGTAAATCACGTGTATCAAATGAATTTACAAATATTTAATAATTACCTATATTGCAATTGATTCGGATGAGTTCATCTTGGCTTCCTTGCCTTGTAGAATTTTACAAAGTAATAATAACAAAAGAATAATTCTATTTTCATTTAGAATTATCCATTTGGCAATAAATACTAAAAATAGTATGAAATACATCATTTCTTTTAAAAAACTGGGGTGGCCTATTAATTGTGACCAGTAATATATATATATATATATATATATATATATATATATATATATATATATATATATATGTGTGTGTGTGTGTGTGTGTGTGTGTGAAATCATTCGTGGTCGAGCAGTTAAGACGTATCAGATCAATTGATGGCGTCTCCTATGTTGTTAGGAGCCGAAGTTTCGAATCCTGCCGAATGACACAAATTTTCGTAATAAAACTTGTAAAAAAATATTCAAGCCGGAATAATAATATATATAAATATACTGTGTAGTTAATAACAGAATATATTTAAATACTTGTATCCATGAAAAATAATGTTCAAATAAACTGTATATATATATATATATATATATATATATATATATATATATATATTTACTGCTACTGCGGATGACTATATATATATATATATATATATATCTGACAGGGACGCAACCGTGAACCAGTCGAAACTGAACTCAGCAGTAAACTTTCTATTATTTAAAAGGTTCTCACATATAGAGAAAACATAGGTATTTGGGACAGGTTCATTCGAAGCCAAGGTATATATATATATATATATATATATATATATATATATAATTATCTATCTATCTATCTATCTATCTATCTATCTATCTATAATGTAGTACACTTGGTATGTAATCCGGGTAAATTCCAAATGAGACGAACTCGAGAGAACTCAATGTTAAATTCTTTTATTTAACAGAGTAATATTATATATATATATATATATATATATATATATATATATATATATATAAGCGTGTAGCTGATCTTCAGGCCTCTATGGGAGATATAGGATAGGACTAAAATAAATCATAAAATGAGTGATGGAAAAAAAAACAATATGAGAAGGAAAGAAGTACTAGAGGCTAATGATAGCAAGTTCCAGCAATCATCCACGTTGTTTACAGAGAGAATACATGTGCGTTGTAGTGCAGTGGATATCGGCTCGGAACGAGAAATCGGGGAGCAGTGTTCGAATTCCAGTTGAATTCCTTGGATTTACTTACTCATAAATATCCTTGGGAAAGGTAGTAATCCGTTTTTTTCCTTCATTTATCGGGTGAATAATAAGACAAATTGGGTTCTATAGCATTAGTAACCAGTCTACCGCAGAAATTGGTCATAAAGTGGGGGATCATTTTTATATTGTTCTGAATTAATAAACTCAACCCCAATAATTACTACTTAATAATATAATACATCTTTCTCCACTCAAGCTATAAGTCAAATAATAGGACATATTGGGTTCTATAGCCTTGGTCGGCAACCAGTCTACCACAGAAAGCAATGGCAACCTACTGCGGGATAATCTTTCGCCCAGTCAGTTATGTCTCTTTCGAGACATGATCACCCAAAACGTGTATCAAGTATGGCACTGATATACAGAGCCTTCAGTACTTTTAAGTGAAGTACAGAGTCTGACAGGGACGCAACCGTGAACCAGTCCACACTGAACTCAGCAGTAAACTTTCTATTATTTAAAAGGTTCTCACATTTAGAGAAACCATAGGTATTTGGGACAGGTTCATTCGAAGCCAAGGTATGATTCCTGATCTTGGAACGTGTTGTTTAATCCTCATATATAGGTGCTGAGTAGTTCTCCCTATGTAGTTGGCTCAGCAACTACAATTATATTTATCAATCACAGAATTTACTTGATGAGTGGGGAGAACATTCTTGCGACCAGAACAAAAAATAGGACGGGTATGAAGCACTACAGGAACCTCATCCGAGAAATAACAAGCACGGACAGAAGATAAAATTTGTCTAGTCAAACTTTCAAAGCCAGTTCCAATCCGGGGAAGTCTGAGATAAATATGGTATTTTTTTAAACTTCTCTCTATATTGTCATTTAACTTCTATTCGTCTGCAAGTGGTTTGTCTGGTAAATTTCACAGTCGGGTTTCTGTTACGACACTATCCAGTTAAACTTGGGCAGTGTAATGGTTAGCAAGCTTGTCTTGCTAGCATCAATTGAATAGTAAGTTCGATCCTCACTAGGTGAAAAATACTTTCGGCCTTGTGCCACATCTAAGCTGCGCTTAGGAAATCACTATCCAATTAAACCTTTTGAATCTTTTCGATTTCTGTATGCAGTTGGTTTCTCCCAGTATAAATTCAAGATGTTTTTTGTATCATATAGTTCTGCTTGTTCCTCTCTTAGTTAGAACGACATGTACACCCTGCCAATACCTAATAAATAATAACTATTTTGATCACGTGTAAAAACAAAAAAGAGATATCAGTGACGCTACTTGATTTTGGTGATGAAATGAATGAGTGAAATAAGGATAGACTTATTTAACGTCTGTTAATGCAACTGAAGAAAAGACTTGAAGCAACCGAAACGTGATTCTTCAGAAGGATGCTAAAGATACCATAAACCAAACATGTGAGAAACGACGAGGTTATAGGAGGGGATAGAAACGAAAAGAATAATGATAATTAATATCATGAAACGGTAGCTGAAGTTTCTGGGGCATGTAATGAGGAAGGAGGGATTAGAGAACCTGATACTCACAGGGCGGACAAAGGAAAGGTACATGTGACATACTTGATGGATTTGAGCAGATGGTGTAGCGGAGCGGGGTTGAGCGGCATAACAGGAGAAGGGATCATAAGAGTTACAAGGGGTAGGGGGATAGATACTAGATTGGCAACTAGGTCCCACCCTTTTACAGTGAAATCGATAAAATGCAGCCGTAACTTCTACTCCGACAGTTTCTTTCCTCGCACTTCCCGACTGTGGAATTCTCTTCCAAACGATTGCTTCCCCGACGGCTACAATCTCCAGGAGTTTAAATGTAAGGTCAATAGACACCTCCTAATACACTAACCTGCTCCCATTCTATCAAGCACTCTTCCCATCTGCCTAACCCTCATCCTCGCTATCCTTACTCATCTGTCACCTTCCTCCTGACATTCTCTATGTCTAACCACTCCTTCTCTTTACCTTCCCCTATGTAGCCCCATGCGCAATAGTGGCAGTGGAATGCCTTGCTTAGGGTGAGATGATTTAAAAAAAACATGGAGGTCAGTGATCGCCTACAACCTGAAAGGACATGGAACATAAAAAGAACAATCAGTAAATCAGTCAGTTGTGTTATACGTGATACACGTTTGGGCGATCATGTCTCTTTCGATCCATGACTAGTCAGAAGATTTTCCCCGCAATAGATTGCTATTCCTTTTCGTTGGAGAGTGCTTACTAACCAAGTCTATAGAACATAATCTTTCCTGCTATTCAATCCATAGAAGCGGTCTGGTATTTCAGTGTAAGTGAATACAACGAATCCAACTAGGATTCGAACTTGGCAACCCGATTTCCTCGTTCCGAGCCTATATCCATTACACCACAACACAATGCACATCCATGTTTATAGTCAGTCAGTCAAATGTCATACAATACGTACTTGGACGATCATGTCTCGAAAGAGACATAACTAACTGGGCAACTAACTTCGGTAAACTGGTTGGCAACCAAGGCTATAGAACCTAATCTGTCCTATTATTTGACTCATGTATGGAAGAGACGGATTAATACTTTTCCTAAAGTATTTGCGCCTAAGCGAATACAACTAGAGTTCGAACTCGGTTCTCCATTTTCTCGTTTCGCGTCTATATCCACTGCGCCACAACCACATCTAATCTAGTCAGTCAGTCAGTTAAGTGCTATACGCCAAACACGCTTGGGCGATCATGTCTCGAAAGAGACATGACTGACTGGGCAGAAGATTATCCCGCAGTAGGTTGCCATTGCTTTCTGCGGTAGACTGATTGCCAACCAAGGCTATAGAACCCAATCTGTCTTGTTATTTAATCCATAACTGGAAATTAATAGTATTATCTACTATATTACCCTTATTACTTACTAGAGTCTTATAAATTTTTTTTACAAATTGTGAACAATATACATGGAACAAGTACATTATTACTATGGTATACGTTCGGACGTATGTATTTTCACATGCATTTAAAAGGTAACTGCCATAATATTAAACAACCCGATTTTACACCAGCCATCACTCTCATGACTTCTGAACATAACTGAATGGAGTGCTAAAATGTACACATTTTGATTTGATGAATTTGGATGGGCTATGATAAACATTTTCTTCACTACAATGGATTTCACTTTCGATTCAGTCAGTTAAGTGCCATACGTGGTAAACGCTTGGGCGATCATGTCTCGAAAGAGACATGACTGACTAGGCAGAAGATTATCTCACAGTAGGTTGGCATTGCTTTCTGTGGTAGACTGGTTGCCAGCCAAGGCGATAGAACCCAATATGTCCTGTTATTTAACCCATAACTGGAAGAAAGAGACGGATTAATACCTTCCCCAATGCTATTTGCGCGTAAGTGAATGCAATGAATTCAACTGGAATTCGAACTCGGCACCCCGATTTCTTGTTCTGAGCCGATATCCACTGCACCACAACACACATGTAGTGTAGTTAAATTAATAAATCTAGGTATCAAAGAGGAAAGGTCATCAAAGCAATGTTCATAAAAATATAGAAAATGTAGAGGGAAGCTACGTTACGACAGTAAAAATGTAAATGAAACTGAGATACCAGGTGAGGACTGACAATAGATTCTTATTTATATTTTATCTAGAATCTCTAAATATATAACGTTGAAAGAGATGAATTAATATCTTCCCCAAGGGTATTTGTACGTCCTGGACGAGTATAAGAATGTTTTTTTGAGCAAGAAAAGGAAGGAATCATTGAAAGATTCCATGTTCCCCCAGAAGAATATCCTCAGTATATCTCATCGGTCAGTATCTAAGATGATAGCTTAGCCACGACGAAGATTTGACCGGTATTTAATTGCTCTTTAAAGAGTAAGAATGTTCCTTCATTGAATGAAGCAGTGTACTCGGGAGTGAATCTGATGAACATGCTAGATCTAACATTATATTTTAGATAAGAAGGGAAAGAAGTTAATTTGCTTCAGGTACACAACGCTCATTTTTGGGTTTGTTGCTAGCCCGTTTATATTGAATTTCTTGATCAAGTTCCACTTAGACAGATGCGAGAGTAACAAATTTGCGGACGTGAATACAACAAATTCGAATGGAATTCGAACTCGGCTCTCCGATTTCTCACTCCGATCCGATATCCATCCAAACGCACTTTCAGCACACTTCGTAAATAACGACCAGTATCATGGAAGTGAATGCTAGACATTATAATCAAAGATGAAGAAAAAATCTTGAAGCAATTGAAATGTAGTTCTACAGAAGGATGCTGTGGATGTCATGGATTGAGCATGAGAGCAATGATGAGGTTTTGGAAAGGATTGAAACGAAAAGAAAATTAATATTGAGCATCAGGAAAAGACAACTAAAGTTCCTGGGACATGCATTGAGAAAGGAGGGCTTGGAGAACCTGATACTAAAAGGCCAGATAGAGGGAAAAAGAGACAGAGGAAAGCAGCGGATAACATATTTGAAGGGCCTGATCAGGTGGATGACAGAACAAAATTTGGGTGGTGTAACAGGAGAACGTTTGCTAGGGATAGGGAGACGCTGAAAGCCATGATCACCTACGTCCTGAATAGACATGTCACATAGAAGAAGAAGATTCATATTTATGACTGCTATTGCAATATTCTGTTGTTAATCTCAAATAGTTAACGATGCGATGGGAAGTTTTAACGAAAAATTAAGACTCATTAGAAAATTCAAATCGGAAAACCGTGAAGTTTTTTTACGGGAATTTCTTGTCGAGATATAATATGCTCTCCATGAAACATGCATACGATATTAAAACGATATGCAGAAATTCCCTATCTGTAGATGAAATATTATTTATGAACATAATATCAGCATTTGATGTCTCTTTTTCTTTCAGCAGGAGACACCCTGTTAGATGACTGTTGTCACTTGAGATCTGTATACACAACAACGGTGGCATTTAATTTCCTTTCTTCGTTGGCGTGTTGCCCTTTCGCAGAGAGCATCCTTGGCAGTCTACCAATTCCAACTTTGTGTGCCCAATTACTCTTAGATAATTTTCAACGTAAAACGGCCCCTCCGGGCTAGGTTGCATCATTTGGTGATGTGGCTAGTATTGAAATGTTGTACTTTCATTCCGACGAGAAGAAACTCGGATGCCATCAAGTATGGGGAAAAGGAAATGACGTCACTTTCTCGCCAGGCCCTCACTAAATGATTGGCTCATATTTAGTGGTTCCATTTGGTGGTTTCTATATGGAGAGCTGTCAGTTAGTAATTTTCTGTTAATAGAATTTCATAATTTTGCCAGGCACCGACGTTGGCATCAGAGAGTAGAGGGCGAGAGAGGAACGGATAGCGAGGTAGGTAGGTAAGTCGGGGCAGAGACGAAGAGAGATAGAGACGGAGAGAGCGAAAGAGAGAGAAAGGGAGAAAGGGAAGTTAGAGGGGACGGAGGAAAGTGAGAGAGAAGGATGTAGAGGGAGGAAGGTAGTGACAGTGAGGGAGAGATAGAAAGGGAGAAAATAGATGCGTTATAGAAAGATGGATACAAGAGAGAGAGAGAGAGAGAGAGAGAGAGAGAGAGGCAAAATTCATATTAGATACATGACTAATTCAATGACCCCACCTCCCAAGCCCCAAAAAGATATGGGTTTGTGCACCTAATAACAAGGAACTACTTTTGCTTACATACAACTATATTATTCAAGTAAATAAATCATAATATTAAACTGCACTGTACGAGGGTATATCACAAATTATTCGCACTTTTGCCATATCTTTAGCTTTGTCATACTGCCTCCTGCTCATGCGTCCTTATAGTTGGTATTATTGTGGTCGCGTGATCGAAAACTGGGTTTGATTGCACCTGTTTTCTTTGCGGCTGTTTCAGTGTAAACATAGCCGCACTGCTAGCGGTGTGCACCAAGCAGAAACAAAAAGTAGGGATCTCAGTTTGCAGAGAACATGCTATCTCATCGATGATAAGTATATTTACCTTACTTCCCCAATGGAGCGAGATGTGACACAAGGTTCTTTTTAACGTGGGGAGCCCAAACGCGTACGGATGGGGAAAGGAACAAACGTTCCCCAGTCTCCGTAACCGCCGGTTGTACTGGCTACGGTGATGAGCACTTGGTCCACCCCTCTGGTGCAGTGGGGTTGCGCGGCCGCAGGACACTGTTCCTTGGGACCGGGCATCTACTCAGTAATAATTATTTTCTCAGATGCATCTCTGTCCTCGGACAGAGCTACAACTGAGCCGCACTCTGTCTTCGAGGACAGAGACGCAACTGAGAGATGATTTCTGGTCCCTACCCGACACAAAAATGTGCCAGGTAAGACGACGGCTTGCCATTATTATCTCTCGATTCATCTCGTAAATCGTAAAAGCTGACGGAGGATCTTCTCTTTCTTCGTGCGTCACGCTTGGCCAGCCACTTTTAAATTTCTTGATCCACTCATGCACAATACATTGCGGTATTGTACTATCGCCGTTAAAATTCTCCAATGAATTTTTGTCCCTTTACACACCTTAAAACCAGTTGAAATCGGGTCACTGCTATTTGTTAACTCGGTGCACACTGCAAGCGGAGTGACCATGTTTATACTGTAACAGTAGCAAGAAAACTGGTGTTTAGTTTAGTTTAGTTCAATTGTTTGTTTTACCAGCATATCTACCCCTTTAGATCATTTAATGCTGAAGAATTTGTTTGGTTTTTGTTTACTGCTTGTTGATTATTTGTGAGTATTGCTGTCGAGATATAAGTAGAGGTGTTGTGATTTGATGTGTGATGGTTATATGCTATCTTCTTTTACAACTATATTTTTTTATAGAGTTTTGTTGATTTTAGAAATTCTAAAAGGTCATTTGGGCCAGCTTTGTTGAAGATGTCTTTCAGATTGTTTTTTTCATAGTATCTTAATCGCATTTGTTCAAAATCTATACAGCTTGTTAGTATATGTTTCACTGTGTAGAGCTCCTGACATGAAATGCAAATTGGTGCCTCCTCACATTTTAGTATCACGTGAATCGGTGATAGACTGGTGCGATCAAGCTCTACCGACCACGTGACCACAATAATACCGACTGTACGCAAGCATGACCTGAAGGCTGTGTGACAAACTTAAAGATATGTTATGGGAAAAGTGTAGTCAATATTAAATCCATGGCCTGAAGATTGCGTTCAAGCCTGAAGCAGACTGTCAACGCTTGGCGTTAACCTCAGTGTCCACATTTATATTTTTATATCGACATATTACTCGCTTATCAATGCCCAAGTAGAGTTTGCGGGGGATGGTAATATACATTTATATAAACATAAGTAGGGAGCGTTAACATTACGTTTCTCGGATCTTATTTTAAAAAAAAAGAAATATCGGAACTTAATTTAACTGGAATTATATAAACACTAAGTAATCGTTCTTATTCTACCCCCCCCCATATATATATATATATATATATATATATATGTATAAACTTACTTATAAATGGAACTTTGTCTGTGTGTGTCCGTTACCTATAGACTCCGAAACGGCTGAACCGATTTTCTTGAAAATTTACACAGTTGTACTATAAGCGTCTGCGAGTGTTCTTAACTAGGTTTTGTTTCGAGGTACTCCAGATAAATATCTAAAATCGAAAAAATCGGGTCATTGATTTTAATCAAATTTGATACACTCATAGACAAAGACATAAGAATCGATATTCAGAAGTTTTAAGGTTGCAGTTCTTACAATAGTGCAGAAAATCGATAATATATATATATATATATATATATCAAAGGCAAGATGATTGTGTGTGTATTTTTTCAGCCCTTTTATTTTAGTTTTTGCTTCGGGTTTGGCTCTAAGTAGGCATAATTGTAGTTCTTAGTCTCAGCTATGATACCATTTACTCAGAGGACTTATTTAGCCTTCAAAATTCAGTTTACGACGAAAAAAACTTATTTGATATCGATACAAGGAAATCAAAATTTGACTTACATCCATTCATTTTTCTTTCAGTCTACGGTTTTGATTTAACTGGAAACAACTATTGCTTTTTAGTCTTTCGTGCCAACGTCCAAAGAGTCTGAGCTCCAGGGCCATGGATTATTTTTAAAGCTTTCATTACACCCGAGTAACGTCAGGCTATACTTCTAGTATATTAATAAATATTATCTTACGTTTTAAGCACGACTCGGAGTTTCATGCATTATGTAATCATCAGGAACATATTATGAACAGAACATCTTTAGATTTATATTGATGTGTTTCCGCGCCTATACACACGTTTTATTCTATTCATTATATATATATATATATATATATATATATATATATATATATATACTGAACAGTTATAGGTCAGATTTAAATTAAATTAGACCAATAAACAGTTTTCTTAGAAAGTGCTCAATACATATTTGAAGCAAGATGGAGATTTCACATGAAGAGCACTTACATATTTAGGTAAGGAAGATCAGCCAGTTACGTGACCATGGTTAATGCTTTTATAAGTTCAAAACTGAAAGTTCAAGTAACAGAGCGGTTTGTTATTGGGTATCTTTTCATCTGGTTTTGTGCAAGCGTTGGAAATATTTTCTAATGAGTCTACATTTATCTCATTCTCTATCTCCCTATATATAGACAGAGAGGGAGAGGGAGAGATAGAGAGATAGATATAGATAGAGATGTGTGTGTGTGCGTATCTGCGAAAAATTATATGCCAAACTTATTTATAAATGGAACTTTGTCTGTGTGTGTGCGTGTGTGTGTGTGTGTGTGTGTGTGTCTGTGTGTGTGTGTATCCGTTACCTATAGCCTCCGAAACGGGTGAACCGATTTTCTTGAAAATTTACACAGTTGTACTACAAGCGTCTGCGAGTGATCTTAGCTAGGTTTTGTGTCGCGGTACTCCCGATAAATATCGAAAATCAATAATCGAAAAAATCGGTTTATCGAAGGAGTGATCCGATTTTAATCAAATTGGATACGCTCATAGACAAAGACATAAGAAACGATATTCAGAAGTTTCAAGGTTGCAGTTCTTACAGTAGTGCAGAAAATCGATAATATATATATATATATAAAAGGCAAGATGTTTGTGCGTATGTGTGTCTGTTTATCTGTCTGTATGTCCTTTATACAAATCCACAATTTTCATCTGATTCTCACCAAACGTCACACAAATATTCTTTAGGCTGAGTCTGAGCTTCAGGACCATGGGTTAGTTTTAAAACTTTCATTACACCCGAGCAATGCCGGGTTATACTGCTAGAATATATATATATATATATATATATATATATATATATACAAATTACTATTAGATTAGACCAGTAAACAGTTGTATTAGAAAGTGCTCAATTCATATTTGAATAAACATTCAACATGTAGAGAATTTTAGATATTTAGGTAGGGAAGATCAGCCGATTACGCGACCATGGTTTCTACCTTTTGGATTTCGTCGGGCGATTTGTTTTGACTGATGGCTTAACGGTTAACGCTTTTATAAGTTCATAAGCGGAACTTCAAAGTAAATAAGTGGGATCCCCTCTCAATCTCTCTCTCTCTCTCTCTCTCTCTCTCTCTTTCTCTCTCTCTATATATAGTGACGTGCATTAATAAACATACATATGATGGTGCACATATGTATAGTATTATTATTCAGGTGTTAATGAAACAGTTCTCAATGTATGAACAAAGCTGTATTATAAATATATTAATAAATATCCATATTATATATTAATATATATATATTATATTATTATATACATTGATAAATGTACATATTCTCTTACGTCTATGGCACCACTCAGAGTTTCATACTTTATGCGATCTTCAGGTGCATATTTCAAACTGAAAACTGTCAGTATATGTATATATATATATATATATATATATATATATATATATATATAGTCCTCTGCAGACAGATCTGTTTCGCTGTATGACAGCTCATCAGTACGGTTAGACACCGATTGATTTTAACCCAGGATTGAAACCCGACCGAATTAGCGTCAGTCGGCGATTCTACCTCTAGGGTATGGGGGCTCGGTAGAAGAAGGCAGACTTTTTAGCGTGTATATTATCATTATACACACCCAATAGACAGAGTGCTCTAATTCTTTACTGAATGAGCGGTGCGTATATATATATATATATATATATATATATATATATATATATATATAAGTACGCATCGCTCATTCATATATTCTTATATATATATTCTCATTTATATATATTCTTATATATATATATACGAGCGATACTAGTATATATATATATATATATATATATATATATATATATATAGATATGTGTGTGTATTTTGGCAGCATTTTTTCATTAATACAGGTTTCATTGAATAATATAGACAAGTTCTGTCTATTTATTTTGTGTAAGATCCGTTCGTATGATCTGATTAGCTTGATAGTGTTGTCATGGAAAGACGACAAGAAATCGCAATAATTGTTGATTTTTTTTATCAGGTCTCAGCTTTCGGCTTACATAAGCCATTAACAAAGGATAAACATTTAATGTTCAGTGAACATAGAACATTTAAATTATTATTAACAGAGTGGAGTTATACAGAGAAAATTAGACAGGTCCATTTTTTGTGTCGCACTTGGCTGTAGGCCGAGAAGGAATGGTGGTAGTGGGTTTTTGGTCAATTGAGTGTATAGTGGCATGAGAGATTGGTCTGGGAACTGCTGCTACTATGGTGTAGGGGGTAAGTATAATAACTATGACCTCTCCCGTCGATTATAGGCATTGAAGTATGTTAGTAGAGGTGTCGAAATTTATTTTATTTAGGCTAGGTTTAAACTGTTTGATGTTGAGAGCTTCTAGAATTTTAAGTTTTCGTTTATTATTTTCTTGTCTAAGTATATGCGTATTTTCAACGAGTGTTTTCCTAAGAAGTGTGTGTTGATAGCCGTGGTGTTTTAAATGTCGGAATATGTTAGAATTTTCATTTAAGTGCAATGTAAGTCTCCGCGAAAGCGTGTTAGTAGTATGTCCAATGTAGGTATTATTTAGTTTGTTAGAGATACATTCTCGAAAGGGGCATTTAAATTTATACACTACATTGTTTTTTTGCAAATCGCTAACGGTGGGGGAGGAGTCGTTGCGGACGATTGAGTTGGATGTTGTGGATTTAGCGTAATATATGATAAATTTAATTCTTTTGTTGGTGTCTGTCGGAGAGATATTAGTGTTTATGAGTCTTTTTAGGATATTTTCATCTAGTTGGTAGTTGGTGTGCATTTGGCTATGATATAAGAGAGTGATATGTTTGGGGTTGCTGAATATATATATATATATATATATATATATATATATATATATATCTGTAAATTCAGATAAAACTTTGCGGGGGAATAGCCATTTTCAACCCCTTATAAACAGAGAATGAGGAAAAAAATCTAAACCTAGAGGTTAGCTTTAGTAAAGGAAGGGGTTGGAAGGTATTGGTTTTATTAGGGTTAAGCTAGTTGAATTTTAGTAGTAATTTCCATATATGTATATATAAAATTACAATTA